>NW_019091706.1:217513-259616 GCF_001949145.1 Acanthaster planci | reverse complement strand
CTAGACGTACGAGCAGCACGGCTTTTTTGTTGTCCACGGCACACATGATGTCACTATGAACTATAAAAATTAAAAAAAAATTATTAAACGTTTAATATAAAACGTGTAGTTGGTGCCTGGGTACACATCATAAACAAGTCTCGAACTTTACTAATTACATTCAGTTGGCTAAACAGTACCAGCATTTAATTTTGGAACATGCGTTTCTACATTTCTATCGCTACTATGTGTTACATTAACGCAGAATTACATCAGAACAGTCTGCAAAATGTAATCAGGAGAAAATGGATAAAACGAGTGGAACTAAGCGAGAGACATCGTTGTATACGCCTGTCAAGCCAGAGTGCGTTTTGTTTAGTCCCACTCGTCGACTAAACGCAGACAGTCGGCAGAGTTGAACCTCTAACTCTCCCGACTGTCTGCGGCAATGTTTGCGTTAGTCATGATGAAGTGTTTCCGTATCGCTGCGTATTGTCGGGGAATGATCGGCGATGCTCTTGGCGTTTCCTTTTGTCGATAAATCAGGTTTCATTTAGTTTGTATCAACGAAATGAAAAGGTTCACTGAGAGAAATGATCGAGATCCCACCAAGAGGCCAGTGTATTGCAATTTGTTGTTACGTTTATAATGTTTTGTTTTGGCAGAAAAATAGACAGATTCAAATTCATAAAATACTCCCGAGAGATTCCCTAGTCAACAACTCGCAACGTGACCGTGTATTAACATTCGATAATGCCCGCTGCGATTTGATAATTGGCTGCTACGTAAGAAAGTGCCGGCACCTGGATACGAAGAGTTTCTCCATTCTGATTGGTCAAGAGTCTGTGTGCGCCTCGGCACTCAGGTCTCACCACGCACGCGTTAAGTCCATGGTAGAAGAACCCTAGGCCGTGTCCTAAACAGGGCTTGCAGAGGGCTCCCAGTTTAGTGTCCTGTATCTTACTAACTTTTTAATTCCAACGATATACGTACCCTTTTTAGTTTTGCTGTATATTTTAAATGCATAAACAGTATGCATGTAAGATTACGATCTTTTAAGATATTATAATGTTGATATAGCTTGGTGGTTACAGTACGGTAGATGAGACGACGGGGGTCGTTTGGTCAGCTTTGGGCGCACATACCGCCAGACAAGAATATATTAGCGGATATTGTCTGCGCTATATCAATCTGGCAGCCAAAATACAACTGCAATGCATTCATTTCATAGACGTTCGTAAACCAGCGAGATGCAGTCCCCATCCATGTGGACTAGTCCCCGTCCCTATTATATATAGGGGAACCGGTAACTAGCTGGCTTTCTGGCTCTGTGGTTCAATTCTGCTCTATATATAGCAATAATGTTCATATCCCGTTCATGCGCATGACAGACAAATACAGTATCGCCACTTAAAGCCTTCTCAAGACACAATGCCTGCTTTGGTTTCAAATGACAATACTCAGTGTTTCGTCTGGCACTGACTTTCCAAGGACGTCTCCGGGGTTATCGAAATCGCTGTTTCCGGATGGGTTATATCCCTCATGCGTCCATGCATCTAGAGAGTTTTCCAAAGTTTTGTCACGTGAAGGTGTTGCATTGTGGAAATCGATATATACTAATTTCTTTATTAACATAAAACCGGTAGGATTCGTCCGGAATCATTACCTGCTACCTGTCCCTACGCTTGGAGGACGTCTGTGAGACGTCTGGAGACCACGTACGGGACGTCCAGCTCAGGCAAAATTCGCTTGTCAAGCTTAAGAACGCCTTGTCCTATTAAACACATTTGGCTCACTGACAAGGATTTTGCATACCTAAAGATGTGATAAGATATTCTGCGGTTTATCTGCGATTTTCTATTATTTGAGTAAATGATAAAGAAAACATATACTTAACATAATCAAAATGTTCGAATATTAACTCCATTATTTTACTTAACTCCCTTTTATTGAACATTAGGGTACACTCGTATACAACCACCCTTGCTAAAAATAGACTTACTAGACTTTCATTCTCGAAACAAATCTGTTATAGACAACAGCACGATGACTTAATGGGTGTGCCTACTTAGCAAAATACTTAATCTATCACTAATATTACTGGAACACAACAACGGATAATATTGCACCAGGAGATATAAATTGCCTCATAGAAATTTTAAGTTACAATGGTGAGACGAAAATGAGAAGAGTTTATTTCCAAATTGCGATAAGTATCATTTTGATAACTTTCGCAAATGTACCCTCTGTTGGTTGCCTGCAGTCAATTTCAACAGCTTCTAGACAGATATAAATGACAACTTTAACGAGTCAACAAAGTGAAACAAGAAGTTTAGGGACAGATTGCACACTGTTCGTACTGTACACTTCCGCAGTATTTCATAATTGCGAATAAATTGCAAGTGTTTCAAGTGAATATATCTCATGTTGGAAATAAACCTTTTATATAAAGACATTCTTCGATAAAACACGTCTTTGATCTTAAATGTTTAAAACATTGGCATCAATGAACAATTTTGGCGGGATTGAAAAAATTGCCGTGTTGTCACTTTGGTCTCAGCCTATGAAGGAGCAACAGCTACAGTCGGGTTCTTCTACAATTTTTTTCCCACGACTGACCCCTTCCTTCCCCGATAACTAGTAGGTGCGCGAGAGTTAAAGATCAGCCCCCTGATCTAGAAGGGGTTTTCCCTAACCAAAGGACTTCCCCAAACCAAAACTCAGGATTTCCCCGGGGCTTCCCCACTTCTCGGGAAAAACTTTCTGCCCTGGAGCTTCGAGAAAAATGAGATTAAATTTAAAAACCTGTATATAGAGACATGAATACTCCACCAAAAATCACAACGTCGTCCTATATTATCGGACTTTCGGCGATTGAAAAAATCGCTTTTAGCCAACTTTGTCAAACAATACAACATTACATTACCACCAGCCTGAGCTGGTAAAAGCGATTCAATCGAGCCAACGGCAATTTAGAAATCTCACGAGACAGTTATATCACCAACCTTTACAGACAGCACAAGACAATGACATTGAATCTACGGCCACGAGCACAAAAAAGACACAATTTTGAGAACGGACCTAATCACCGCAATTAAATCGCACCCTAAGCCGCAAGTACTCGAAGAGGTAAATACACGAAGAATCAGGCGCTTTAAAGGAAACTACAGAAACTGGGAATTAACGCCTGCTTTATGAAAAATATATGCAGGACAAACCGTTCGCCGATTTTAAAAAGATGTCGGTTCTTATAAATTTTAGACGACTATAAAGGTCAAGTTCAAAACAGAAAAGCCCAGCGCCGAGACTAAACCAGGCCTTTTCACATGAACGAGTAAAAACAGCGTAGATATTTCACAACATCAAATAAAAGAATCGTCTAACGTACAAATAGCCAAGCATCTCGAAGACGTGGAATCTCATTAGCAGAGAGGCTCGGGCTCGGTGTTTTATAAAGTCGTTGCATTTTACATCAAAGTGGTAAAGTATGACCCAGTAGGAGCGACTTACATTCAACTTCCAAAATATTTACCAGACAAGAAAGCAACTATCAACATTCAAAATAAAGAAGATAAAGAGTGCATTCGTTTGGCGTTAAAATTATATTCAGACCATGTCAAAAATCAACTCGAAACCAACCCAAATTATAAGATATACAACGAGTGCACCTCGGCGTACACCAGAGACGACAGCTGAAATTTCACAAACTTAGACTTTCCAACACCCGTGTCGCAGATTACACAAATAAAATTACAAAACAACTTAGCCATTAACGTATTTGGTTACACGGAGAAAGGAGGCATCTACATACTTTGTAAAACGGAACGCATTGGCAAGCCCATAAATTTACTCTACTTTACCCGAGGTGAAACGAGTCATTATTGGGAAAACTAGCCATAAACATGATCAAAAGGTTAGAATGTTAACTCAGTGTCAGTTCCTTTCGATTTTTGTTCAATTAGACCTAAGGTCATTTTATTAAACATTTAGGGTACACTCGAATACACTCGAATACACTCACGCTTGCCAATACAAGAGTAACTAATGGGAATGAATGGAGAGCTATAAAAAGTTGTTTATTTGATAGACCTTATTTCTGAAAAAAATACACTTGAAGATAAATACATGAGGAGTTTACGGTAAATGGGCACCTGGCTTTGTCTAGGTAACAGCATAGGTAATCTATCGCTAATATTACTAAGACACAAAAATGTACAATATTGCACCAAGAGACACAAATTACCGTGATAGGATTTAAGCCACAATATTAGAAGAGTTTATTTCAAAACTCTGACTGTTGCCTACAATAATTTTTACAGCTTTTAGACAGCTAAACACAAATTTAATTGAGTCAACAAAGTGAAAGTGAAAAAGACGTCGAAAGACACATTGTACACTGCTTAAGTTCGTCAATATTTCCTAATTGTGGAAAACCTGTCATTTTTTCAAGGAATAATTGCATTTAAAAACAAACCTTTTATTTGGATAAAAAAGACATTCTTTCAAAACACGCTTAATCTTTTATCTAAGGTGTCTAAAATATTTACAGCAACGAAGGGGGATCATATTTATTTACAGAAAAAGATTGAAACAGACAAATTTAATATTTTCCTTCTCGGTGCTATTGTCTAGCATCGCTTCACTCATTCTTCGATCATACTATCAAAAAAAAGGACAAAGGACAAACACAGGCTTTGTTCTTGCACGTTCAGAGTGTTTACCTGCTTTTGGCGTATTAAACTATCCAGACTATTTGTGTGAAAGGATTTTATTGATTGTTGGCGGTCACGTGTATCCTTATATATAAATAAGAGCCTCCATTTGCAGAAAAATGTTTCAAATTGATAGCAATTTTCTTCCTTTTAAACGTTTTGAAAGCAGCCGAGTTTTACTCTTCATTTCCGCTATCGACCAAAGCTGCTGTTATATACATCGATTAAACGTTTCACACTTAGTACGGTTGCTAAAATGTCGCGTGTGCTGACGTCATGACCACTAAAAGTTGTCATTATACTAACCGTGTGCACTAAAAACCTCGCCAATAAATTTATCCCCAATCAACCACTAGTTATCAAAATGGTCCCTAATCAAACTTGCACAGCTCAGAAACATTTGAAAATTTTCTGCTTTTCAAAAAGTCTGTCTGTTCCTCGACACTTAAAAGTAGGAAATTCCTTATTTTTGGGTTGGGTTTGCAGAACTGCTGGAAAACAGAATTTTCATTTTTTTCAGTAATTTCACTTAAGATTTATGTTTACACATTTTTAGTAATAAAATCACAATTTCAACACAACATCACTATCTACGATCTTTTCGTGCACGATTTCAGACCCAACCAGCGTACAAAATTCTGCCGGAAGTGCACTACGAGAAGTGCATAGAGAAAAGGATTGATTGTCGAGTTACACCACAACAAATAGTTCATTGCTGTCCAGGTGTTATGAGAAATGCATTCCGGGCATATGGCAGAAAGGATTGACGCAATGTAGAAAGGCAACCACATTGCTACGAAGACGCTTACCAGAACCGACAGTGTCACTGCTGCCTTCCTGTGCCGCTTGAATTCTTTACGTGTGCCTCTGTGAACTTGGTCGGGTCTAATGTTCTGTCTTGTTGTCCCGCCCCGTTCCCGAGTTTCCTTGACGGCAGCCATTGGACCCCTGCATTGTCGGTCAAGCAAGTATCAGCCGGCATCTGGCTTTGATCTGACTGACGATGGATAATTATATCTTCAAGTTTCCCGTCAAACCCTGCGTTACTATGACCCTCTGCTGTTCTCAGGACAAGCATTTCCTGGGGAGGGAAATTATCGTTGCTCGCTCGTTGTTCGTCAGTCGACTGTTCTTGTGTGTTGCTCCCCTCTCGAAGTGTTGTTCTCGCGGTTTTGTGTCCGGCCGGCAAATCGCCAGACTGCCGAGGCTTCTGAAATATACCCCGTGATCTGCGCTTGATGTTGATGTATACTCGAGCATTGAAGTAGATAATGATCAGCAACGGAATGAAGAACTTGGAAACTATTTCAAAAACCTGAAAGCCCAGGCTTTCCAAAGATTCAAGTTCACAATCGTAGTCATAATCTATTTTATCACCGCCTGCCAACGGACCCCACAGAAAAGATACCGTGGAGTAAAACAGCAAGTTGATAAGCCATGACGCAATGATCATGCTAGCCGCGCGTTTGTGCGTCTGGAAGGTAGCATAGGTGAGTTTTTTGGTCAGCAACCAGTATCGATCAAGGCTGATGAAAATGATCGTAAAGACGGCAACATGGACTATGGTGTAGTCCAGAGCGAGCCATATCTGACAGGGGATCTTCCCGAAGGGCCAGTAGCCCAGGACGATCCATATAGAGGCCAAGGGTAGTGAGACAGCACCGACTATCAAATCGCAGACAGACAGACTCAGTATAAATGAATTGGCCACAGTAGACCTAATTCGTTTGTCTCTAGTGTAAGCAGTAATCACAAAAATGTTCCCTATGACTGTCATTGTGGAGATGATACCGAGTACGATGGAAAGAGTTACCGTTTTCGTGAGACAAAACACCGGTGTTTCTTCACTGCAGGTGTTGGTGTCGGTATCATTCAACTCCCAGGACGATGCATTGCCCATGGAATCCATTTGTGCTGTTCTCAGTGGCTTTCGAACAGACAACTTCACATCTCAACTATCCACCTATCCTTCGTTCACCGCTCTCTTCAGCTCACTTGGCGCTTAGCTGACGCATTCCTTTTATAGCTAGAGACATAGGCCTACCTAGGGTTTATCAAGCCACGCCTCGTCGGTATATTACATCCTGTGTACAACAATGACTTTCTCGATTGGATTTGACTGTACAAGCAGTTGGTATTGCAGTGACTGACGACAGTTAATTTATCTTAATTGTGACACCCTTCTAAAGGTTCCCTAGGGAATTTGTAAATTAATTCAAACGATCTTAATTTGATGTCCTCGAGTGCTGGAGCCATGTTGATGGAAATTAATCGAGGAACCTCAACAACACAAATTATGAAAAAAGGCATTGGACTTCGCTGTCTTAAAATTGAAATTAAATCTGTCGTTTTGAGGGACGGCTTCCATTTATTGGTTAACGAAGAAAAATAATAAAACCTTGCTTTACAGATAAGGAATTCATAGAGTACATTTTGTTTTCTTTAGCAGTTTTGTTTTCCCACTTTTGAAAATTTAGCAGTTGCTTGTTTTCAAACGGAAAAAAGCTGGAAAAGTGGTTAAATATTTTTATTTCAAAATGTTCGTGATAACTACTTCTTCCGTATGTTGGAAATCTGCATTCTGTGAATAATATAAACCAAACTATTCAGTTTCGTCTGGAGTGAAGTTTATTTGCTCTTCAGCAATATTTTGTTTATACCCAAAACGAATCACTTGTGTTGAAGGAAGCTGATTTTCGAAACCAAACACAACTTGAACTGTTTTAAAATTCCATGCTGTATCCACGAAGTAACATAGTCATGACCTATGACCTTCTCGCTTATTATTGGCGACGTAACATTGTTTATAATGCAGTATCTGCGGTATCTACACCGAAAAACATTACCCATCACCCAAATTACAGTAAACGATTCCACGTAATGGATAACTATTATTTGTGGTTTAAAAGGACTTCCTGCTGCTATTTCCCTTCAGGCAAGTAAGATGAAGTGGCGTATACAGCCTTTTGTGGTCGGGGGAAAGGGCTAATTCGAAGTCGAATGCGGCTTCGAGTAGTTCAATATGATTTCGGGGGAAAAATTCAAAATTCCTACTGTCTGTCGTGGTGTTGTGTTCTAAGGCCTTTAACGCTAATATTTGATGAATAGGTCTACGAATTACTTTCTTTCCTGCTCAACTATGAAGTATAAAAAGATTGGTCGTGGTGTTGTTTTCTAAGGATTTTGGCGCTATTATTTGTTATACTCAAACTCAAAAAGAAGGAAAGCGGGCAAACCATTTGGAGTGTGTGTGTGTACCACAGCTTCGATATGGATTTATTCACAAACTCCACCAGAATACCAACATATTGGGCAAACCGGTACATGAGGCAGCACCTGCGGCCACCTCGCATAAAACCATTCACATTGAGCTGAAACCTGTGCAAAAGTGATACCCATGACCACGAGAACTCCCCAAGGCACAAGTTCCAAGTAAACGCCAAATGATACCCACGATCACTGAGTCGAGAACGTCCAAAACGGCTCTTGATTTATTTAATACCAGGCACAATATGATAATTAGGTACTATCAACCTAAAGAACACAAGAGTATAATATTTACTAACGCTAGTTTTTCATGCATAACATAAAGAAAGAAACTTTTACGAATTGACCCGGTACTTGTTTTAAGAACTGTAATAAGTCAGTAACTTACAGTATCATGCAATCTAAATTTCCCACTGCTGGAACATGCGGCCGGGTGTAGCCCGTGTGGAACGTCACAGGCTATTAATAAGATACATATGTGTACTGGTATTAATAAATTGAACTATGATGTTCAACTCCCCATGGTCATGCCGTGTGGCACATCACGGCGCTTTACACAATTTAACTTACATTGATGTATTGACCAGGTAGCTTGTCTTTTTTTTTAACAAACGAATGGTGTTCCATTCTTATTCCGAAAAACTGCCAAGCCATAAATAAAGCACAAAGCAGAAACGAAAAACCCAGCCACAGGGACCGGGAGGCCTATATGGGGGAGGAGGTGGCTAAGGTAAATCCACGTTGTTGGATCGCTCGAAGCAGCGACGAAAGTGGCTGGCGAAGCATGAGCGACGCATGCTGCTGATCAGCTCACTCGCATTGACCTAATAAACCTGTGGAGCTTAATGGCCAATGAATTTGGCAGGCTGCCCCCCGCAATGATTGGAAATCTCTGGATCTTTGTTCTGGCTCAATGCGCCACCCCATTTCGCCTAGACGCTACTATTACACGACAGGCGCCCTTCGAATTTCAACACACAATCTACACTCAGCACAAACATGTTTTCTTTTTTCCTAGAGTATAATGAATTTTATCGCTAAGGTCGATAAAATGTCATAAATAGGTAAACCGATTCCTTTCTTTCCTACTCAACCATGGAGTGTTTAAAAAAAATCGTCGGGGACTATCCCCATTCCCTCTGCTGAATACGCCACTTACACGATGGGTTAATTACTGCCTCAGAACAATTTCGACCAAAGCTTCAACTGAAACACGAATCCCTGAGGTTTTGGCTTTAAGGTTCGGTAAACACTTCTCCTGCTTCAGTGAAGCAAGCAAATTACTCTTAGATGGCTAAAAAAGGAAGGAAATTTTAGTTTTGGACAATGTGTGTCTATTAATTTAGCCCTTGAATCAACATGTTACAAATCTAGAGGACCACGTTACTTTGCCAAATATGGTAAGTAGGGTGATTTGCTTTGAAATTGGCCAAATATCTGTTCTGATATAAAATAAAACAAGTCTCAAGTCTCCACTTCGGCTGTTCTTGCAATCACTGGGAGACTAAAGTCAGGCTAAACTCAGTAAGCCGTTTTGATGCAAGAAGATATGATTTACTGCTTATCCACAACGAAAGGCTAGAACGTTCTTCGTATCTCATCATCCGGATGGATCAAATGAACACTTTTTTAAAATTTAGTGAAGCCTCATTGCTGAATCAACAGCACAATTGTGGCACTTCTTGAAGCCAACTCAAGGAGAATTAGCCATAAGATTCATCTTCTTCGATCGGGCTATGTTACAATCAGTGTGAATTTGTAGACATAAAAAAACGAGGACGCGACTACGGACGTTATCGAAATGGAGATGCACGAGCCAAATCCACACAGCCCTTTTATTTTCTTTTTTGACCAAAGGTCACAATACCGCCATGTAACAGCGCAAGATGGAGAACTTCACCGCCAATACGCACGTCACGGTAGCGGAACGATCGTGCACGTATGATCATGCCCCCAAAGACAACGTTCATTTCAAGCGCGCATGCGCACCTCATTTTCAGGAGACAACATTTCTTTTATGCAAGCAGATGCCGTTATAAAGCGGAGTTTTTCAACGACTGACTTTGAAAAATACCTAAGTGTAGAAGCATAAATAAATTTCGGGAGGATCTAAACGCTACACAACTAACAACACACAGTTTCCCTCCATCAGGAAGATTTTGAAATAAATGAAAATCTCAGAACAGTATATAAAGAGTGGATTTCCCAGACCCTCTCTCACAACGAAAAAAAACGAAACTAGTGAATTTAATTAGAGAAAGAAAAAATCGTTTACAGACATATATACAAGGTACTGTAAATTGCAGAATACTTAACCTAGCTGTATATAACTAAAACACAAAAATACACAATATTTTACAAGAAGACATCAATTTCCGTAATAGAATTTCAAAAGTGCCAAAAGGAACGACGATGGATAAGGCACAATCTTCCTTTTTTATGTTTTCTTTGAACACACGCTTAATCCTCGATGGTAATTATTTGAAAATACAGCAATGAAAGGGAATATTACCATAAGGCCCCTATCACATTAAATAATAAGTGAAATTTCTTTTTTCCTCTGGTACCGCCGTCTTGCACTGCTTCACACATGCTTTAATTCTACTATCTTGCAACTGAAAGGAAGATGTTACACAGGTTTTGTTCTTGCAAGTTAAGAGAGAGTTTTACCACTTCTCGTCCCCTTAGACCGTATTCAGACTCTTTGTTATGTAAGGATTTCGCCTATTACTCTCGATTGGGTTTAACCTATCAGAATTGACAACCCCCAGTTGCAGTCAAAATAGACGCCTAAAAAGTTCCACAAACACAAGGCAAGTTTAATTTCAAATGAATGGCGAGTTCATAAACTACCAACGGATGGTTGTTATTTTTCTTTTGAGAAACTACTGGGATTTTTCTGTCCATTTCTCACTTGGGCACAGTACATGTACAACATCAGTATGTTTTTACAAATGCACAGGTTGGCTCCAAGAACACTAACGATGTAATTTATACTACTTTAGGATGGAAGGGCCATGCTAAGAAACGGCGATCTCGTGCTCACAGGAAAAAATCACGATTATAAAGTCTTTTTACAGAGCAGATTTGAAACTGATGGCAAAAATGATGTAGGCCTAATAGGATTTTCTGAAGAAAATACTGAACAAAGCTGCTCCTGTACCATTTCAATGGCCCGCTCACACGTTTTGCCGCCAAGGCCATATTTGGGCATGCGTGCGTAATTATGAACTTATTAGTGAAAAAGCGTATAGAAAACGTGTGCAACACCTAAAGAGAAAAGTGGCAGCTATAATCTCATGTCAAGCGACCCCTGATGATGTCATTATGACGATTTCGTTCTGAAGCCCTCTATCATTTTACACATTTCAATCGTTGACAGTTCTTAGGGTACAGTCAAACACAGTGACGTTTGCCAATAAAGGTGTTTATATCGTGAATGGGCAAAGAGTTAAAAGAAAGACATTCAAAAACAAATGTCTGAAAATCACTTAAAGGCGAGTGGCTAACGGCTGATGTGTGCAGGGTCTTATTAGGTAGCAGGATACTTAATCTATCCGTAATATTACCAAAACACAAAAATGCTCTATATTGCACAAGGAGACTGAATTGTCGTGTTAGAATCTAAGCTACAGTAGTGTAACGAATATGTTTGAAAAACTCGCTTAATCTTTGATGGTAAGCATTTTGAACAACATTCGTTATGTATAACTCAAAACAGAAATTTAATATTTTTGTCTTCAGTAATGCTGTGTAACATTAATGCACTCATTTTTCGATTCTATTATCTGGCAGCTGACATGGGAGATTTTACAGAGTTTTATCCTTTCACGTCCAGAATGTACGAGTGCTTTTGGGCCGTTGCAAAGTCCCAAAACCTAATCATGGTTTTTCACTCTTAAGGTTCTTGACCCGAAATTTTCAATAATGGTATGGGACGTCAGCCGCATTGGAGGAATTGGCAGCATGAATGATCTTTCTCCACCATTTGAGCTACATTATCGGCAAAATCTGAACTCGGACTTGTTTGTAATCCTTAAATACACTACAGTGAAATATTTAACACAGGATAATTATATGTTAACTCTAGCATAAACAGAAGTTAATTTCAAAATTGAACAACAAGTCTGAAATTCGAATATTGAAATTTCTTCACAATAAAATCATCATAATCACTGAGTAAGTTAAAGTTAATCTTCTCTTGCTTCAATTAGAACCCCCCCGCCCAAAACGTGTCCACACAAGATGCCCCAAATGAAATATAGGCAGTGCCGAAACTGGCCCAAAATTGCACACCGAAATTCGAGTACAGTGCCCACAGTATTAAATTACTATTTACAATCACCAGGAGTGGGAGGAGATTATCGGTAGTTCCCGCCCGTATTTGAAGGGAGTTTTCCTGGCTGTTTTTGTCAGTTGCTGGTCCGCAGTCTAGAACGTATAGAGAGAGCGCGCGAGAACTTTTCCGAACATTGTTAATAATCTCGTCCATGCAATATGGGAGGTAATTCCTTCAATAAAATTTTGATGACCAACACTTATGACCAATTAACATAACAAAGTTCAAAACAACACCAAATAGTTATAAAAACAATTTTACAATGGGGCACGACTTGGAGTTAGCGGAGGGAGACACAGCTGGATCCAGGTGACCAGGTTTCCCTACCGGCCTCTGATGATTAATAATGACAGCCCTCGTCCGCGGAGATCCCCACAATACTATGGAGACAAAGCATACCCTTATCTCTACTATACATTATCTAGCCCGCTAGAGTCCGAATTCACCTTAATTAGGACATCACTTATCATTTACTAGGTACACTGAGTGAAAGGAAGAAAATTTTTCAACAACTGGCTTTCTTCATCTGAATCTAAATAACTCAGCTGGGAAGAAAGTGACTTAAATACTTTCCTGTACAGACACACACCAAAATAAAAGAACCAAAATTCTCACAGGTAAAGTTTAAGTAAGGAAAAAAAAGAATTTGCTCTGGACAATGCGCAATAAAAGTCACCGATATACCAATCGTGAGCTCTCAAAATCCCACAAATACATTTATCCTATCCCGAATTAACAAAATGGTCCGTAATCGAATACGGTTCAGGAACATTGGACTGTTTTCGTTTAAAAAGGTGTATATTCCTTGACACCTAAATGTACTTGATTCATTACTGGGGAGTTTTGTTTGTAGAACTGGTGCAAACCAGACAATGTGATTTTCAGAGATTTTTCTTGCAGATGTATGGTGGCACGTTCTCACCTGTAAGTTCGCAATTCCAACACGACAAGATTGCTACGTATGATCATTTCCTGCAAGATCTAAGTCCCAGAAAGCGTAAAAAATTCTGCCGGAATTGCACCACGAGAAGCGCATAAAGAAACGGATTGATAGTCGAGTTACACCACAACAGATAGTTTACTACTATCCAGGCGAGATCAGAAACACATTCCTCGCATATGGCAGCAAGGAGTGACGCCACGTAGAAAGGCAACCACATTGCTACGAAGACGCTTACCAGAACCGACAGTGTCACCGCTGCCTTCCTGTGCCGCTTGAATTCTCGGCGCTTGCCTCTCTCTTGGTCTTGTTTACTCCTCTGCCTCGATGTCTCGCGTTTCCGGGTTTCCTCGACGCTTGCTAGTTGCCCTCCTTCGTTGTCGCCCAATCCAGTGTCAGCAGGCGGCTGGCTTTGGTGTGACTGAAGACGGATGGTGGTCCCGTCAAGTTCCCCATCCAACCCAGTGTTACTATGAACCTCTTCTGGTCTCGGTAAATACGTTTTCTGGAATAAACAGCGACGGGACCAAACATTGCTTGGTGTGTTGTCGTTTATCGACTGCTCTTGTGACTTACTCCTCTCACGAATTCTTGTGCTGACGTTTGGTATCCCTACCGACAATTCGTGAGAATGCCGAGGCTCCTGAAATATAGCCCGTGATCTGCACTTGATGTTGATGTATACTCGAACATTGAAGTAGATTATGATCAGCAACGAAATGAGGAACTTGGAAATTTCAAAAGTCTGAAAGGGTACATTGTCGAAGGATTGAAGTTCACAATTGTTGTCATAGTCTATTTTATCACCGCCTGCCAACGGACCCCACAGAAAAGATACCGTGGAGTAAAACAGCAAGTTGATAAGCCATGACGCAATGATCATGCTAGCCGCGCGTTTGTGCGTCTGGAAGGTAGCATAGGCGAGTTTTTTGGTCAGCAACCAGTATCGATCAAGGCTAATGAAAATGATCGTAAAGACGGCAACATGGACTACGGTGTAGTCCACAGCGAGCCATATCTGACAGGGGATCTTTCCGAAGGGCCAGTAGCCGAGGACGATCCATATTGAATTCAAGGGTAGTGATATTGCACCAACTGTCAAATCGCAAACCGACAGATTCAGTATAAATGTATTTGCTACAGTAGAGCTAATGCGTCTGTCTTTGATGTAAGCAACAATTACAAAAATGTTCCCTATGACTGTCATTGTGGAGATGATACCGAGTACAATGGAAATAGTTACCGTTCTAGTGAGACAAAACACCGGTGTTTCCTCGCTGCAGATGTCGGTGTCGGTATCATTTACCATCCAGTGCGACTCATTACCCAGTAACTCCATCTGTGCTGTCGGATATGGCTGAAAAATATTCTATCACACACATATACAAGCTGTATCCTTCATGTGACCTCTCTCTTGCTTGTTTGCCGCTTAAATTAACTGACTTACGCGTTTTAATATACCTGGAGCCAAAGTCCTACCTGAGGCTTATGAAGCCACGTCATTTCTAATTATTTGATACAAATAAAGAAGTAAATTAAAAATGAATGGACAAACGGTTCCTGGGCTTGGACGAAGATATGACACACAACAGCCAATTTATTTAAATAAAATATGTGACGGACATTGAATTTTTCCCTAGAGAATTTGTCATTATTTTAATTCAAACATTCAAAACTTCACTCCATTATAGGACATGTAAAATGTGCAGGTGGGTGGTGGTGTGTGTGTGTTAGTGTGAACGTCTAAACGCCTTCAATCATGGACCTGTAACAATAGGTGACAATAGGGTCCACAGTTGCCAAAGAGTCCACAGTTGGAAAACGTGTACAAAACATATGGGAGGTCTTCCGAAAAAGCTGGAGTGTGAACAAAAGAGGAACAATAGGGAGTCCACACTTGGGTGTGTGAGGGGTCACTTTGCCCCGTCCCTCCTCCTGAATCTGCTCTTAGTAGTCGTGTTCCTCACGAAAGGTGTAGCAAATCATCAGTAGTTGCGTTATCAGCATTCTGCATCGCGCATCGCGCGGAGCGTTTTCGAGTCGTAAATCACATTATAAATTTCTTATTGCCATGTTTGCTTTTGCAAGGTGCTTCATTGAGCACCTTAGGATAAAAAGTAGACCGGAAAACCCCAGCATTTAATTTCTAAATACAAATTAAACCCAAATCAGTAAATTTTAAAAAACATTTTGACACGCTTAAAAATACGACATGTTAATATGATGAACACACTATTTCCATCTAATAAATGCAACCTATGTTTATGATTAAATATGTGGATGTGTTTAGCATATGCAATTATAAACCCTGTGCATTTACTACTTAAACGCCTAAACATGTGTAAAACAGGTTGAAACACTTTGTATACATTTTGTATACATTTTGACTGCACATTACTGGGCAGTGGCAAACACGTGTTCAAGTCATATGCAGTGACGTGAATAGTTGCAAGGCAAATGCTACTTAACATGGGAGCAAAATGGTTGAAAAATTATTGGCAGACCTTTTTTATTTTTCAGAAAATTATCACCCTACAAGATCCTGATATATGTATGCACGTTAACCTATAAGAATAGATGCAACTCCTTACAGTTCGATTTCTCTACATTTACAACTAACATAATCCAGCAGAAATGTGTAAGGGACGCAAAAAGAAATCGAAGTGCGCATGCACGTGCGTGTACATACAGCGAATGCACCTCGTGTCTTCAACGCTGGGCGGTACGCGTAATTTTGTTCCTAGGAAGGTTGGAGTAACTATAATAAAATGGGCAAGGTTGGGGGCAATTATCATAAATGGAGCACACACCATTTAAGCATGAGACACAACAAAATTATTTTTCTAGCCGACTCGATTGGTAGCTCTATTAGAAGAGCGTGTTACGAGAGGGTTCGATCTATATGTAGTCCCTTTTTTCTTCAGCTCTAAAGAGTATTGGCGGAAATTAATGAAGTTCACGTTATCAGCGGCTTTAAACAGGTGTTTAATGTCCTGGTGATTAACACTTCACGTCTTAAACACATTCACGTCTAAACGCACTGCGTATTCAAGTGTTTAGTTAATGTATTTAGAATATAAATTTATCAAACGTTCTTGGGTTATACAGTGGAGGTAGACTAATTAAGGGAAAATTGAGCAAAGATAAGTTATCAAGATGTTCTTTTTGTATAAAGGTTGTTTGGGTGAGGGTTTACCCAACGGTCGGAAACCCTGTGCCCAGAAATGGAGAAATTGATATCTACACCAGTTTAGGGCAAACCTTGGTCAATACGTATCAATTTTTACAATGTCGGCTAAAATCCATTGACGTCACGCTGGCGGTGCGACATTGGCAAATGACAGACAGTAGAAAATTGCACCTAATGGATAACTCTATAATTCATGGTTCAGAAATTACTGGGATGCAATTTACCCTGCTGGTAATTGTAGCTATTATGGCGTGTGGGTTAATACCTGGCAATAATTTTGACCAAACCTTGGACAAGTCAAGTCCCTAGCTGGACTAAATACATTCCGTTGGCTAAATTAAATACCAGAATTAATTTTTGACAATGCATTTCTACGAGGTCCTGAATTAATACGTTACAAGGTTGGAAATTTGACGCCACTTTGCGAAACGAGATAAATAGAGGTAGCAGGCCATGGGCAGTGCACACCAAAGCAGTCGCTACCAGTCTGCAGTGGATAGCGTGCAAATTATACATCTAAATTGCTCTACCTGCAGTTGACTGCGGAAATATGACAAGGAAGCAACAGCCGTCGACCGATATAAGGACGGAAGAACCATCAGGCATTAATATGGGTGACTCACATTGCAGTGCTCCACCAAGAGTTTGCCACAGACTAGGCACTTTTCAAGTCTACGGTTGACAACTGAGCCATAACTTACACCACAAAAATACTTTTGACAAAACACCCATTTTCCCGCTCACAACGTAGTTACTGAATGAGACTCTCGACTGTTGTATCCCTTAATAATGCACTACGAAAAAATATTTCCATGACAACCTTTGGTGAAACACTGCCTAATGAATCACAGCAGACGCAGAATTTATATATTTCTGGTAATGTAAGGCAGTTACAACCTTATTAAAGAGTTTCAAAATTTGGACACATCTTTCAAATTATGTTTGAAGTGTTGTTTTGACTGCGCTGCTAAATGCTTTTAAACCAGTACCCATAACTGTCTGTAGTTACCATAACCGTGACGTAAATCCTAATTTCCACAATTAAAGTGTAGCTGCGATGAAATTTTCTTTGACCCAATTTTTTGTTTCTTTGTACTTTTTTCAACATGTGAAAACTGTTACACAATCCTATAGCGTTAAATGCATCTCATCAGTGGGGAAAAGCTCCTCAGCGCTTTACCACTATTATTACCCCTGCTCACTGGGCCAATTAAACATTCCAAACACAATCTCAGCTCCCAAACAAGTACCACAGCTCGACTCAGTCATTTTCGGCGCAAAACAGATAAACCAACCTAAAAGCCATCTCAACCCTCAGGGTTACCCAATTTCTCCTGGATCGAGATGAGCGACAAAGTGCCCTACCCAAGGGCCCACGCACTATGAACCCAGGCAGTATTCGAAGCCGCAACCTAGGGCTTTACCCGCCGACTATGAATCCAGTAATCTTAACCACTTGGCCATGGCACTCCACAACTTTCTTGTTCAAGAAAGCATTGTGTACACTGCTTACTTGTTTACCCCCTCCATGGATCTGGATCAACCCTTGCTTCCACCATCCTCTCAAAGTCTCTCATTAGAAGCTAGTACTGTCAACGCTTGTTGATGTATTTGCGGATTACTTAAAGATGTCCTTAGATGTTCCGCAGTTGATCTGGAACTTAGCATTACTTATGCAAATAATTAAAGGGAAAACTAATTTAACAAAATGAAAAGGTTAGAATGTGTACTCAGTTCCTGTCAATTTTTGTTAACTTAATGTCCTTTTATTAAACATTTAGGGTACACTCGAATACAACCACGCTTGCCAATACTAAAGTTACTAGTGTGAAAGAGTAAAGAGTTATATTATTTACTTGAATAAAGAAAGACATTCATTCTTAAAAAAAAAACCCAAAAAACAACACTTGAATGCGACTGCATGACGACAGATGTGTACATGGCTTTGTCTAGGTAACAGAATACATAATCCGTTAGTAATATTACTACACCACAGAAAAGGCACAATATTGCACTAAAATACATAAATTACCTTCATGATATATTTTAAGCTGTGTTAGTGCGAAGTATAAAAGGAGAGTGTATTTCCAACCCGTAATAAGTGCCAGCAATTGACTGACTGCAGACATTTTCTACAGCTTTCAAACAGCTAAACACAACTATAAATGAGTCAACATAGTGCAAAAGAATTACAGGAACACAGTTCCCATTGCTTTAGGCCCTCGATATGGCATAATTGTGGCTCATTTTGGAATTAACCCTTCAATTGATAAATCACATTCTTCCATTAATGATTTCTTTGAAAAACTCGCTTTATCTTTGGCTTACAGTCATTTGTAAATGTTTAGGACCACCAATACAAAATATACCAACCTGAAGACAAACACAACCTAAATCAGTCAATCATGGCAGCTTAGGTTTATTTTCAGTATTTAACCATAGTATATTTGTTAAACCTTAAAGTGACTGCATTTCTATAATTCGTTCAAATTTGGGTATGCAGCATAACACTGATGTTATGCACCACTGTAAAATCATGTTAAATAATCATTCAATGAGACAATGTAATGCAGGCCCAGTGACAATAAAATTCCAGGTGTTCTTAAACTTTTGCAAATACATGTAGCTGTAGTTATTAAACTAATTTACAGCAATGAATTAAAAGAGAATATTATTACATACAATAATTCAAAAATTGAAATTTGATACTCTTTCTCCTCAGAACTGCTGTAACCACTTCACTCATTCTTTACTTCAGTATCTTGCTGCTGGCAGGAGAGATATTACACAGGTTTTGTTCTCGCACATTCAGAGTATACGACTGCTTTTGGTGCATCATACCTTTCAGACTATTTGAGAATAAGGATTTTGTTACGTTTGGCAGTTACGTTTGACGTCAAATAAAGTACATCCTCCATTTTCAGTCAAAATAGACGAGTCCAATTTCAAATCAGTTGCAAATTCATAAACTATCGGACAATTAGTTTTTTGTTTACTTTTGTTCGTTTTGAAAAGCTGCTGGGTCTTACTGTCCGTTTTGGACTTACAAGCAGCGCCGCTGTTCTCCACGTTGATCACAACTATCAGCAATCATCTGAGCGCGGTTACGTAATGTGTATGCGTAATGCGATGAGCTCTAATAAAGTCAACATTGCACATTGTGCGTAATGAAAACCTCGCCATTATATTCATCCCGTATCAACCACGAGTCAGCATAATAGTTCCCAGGCTAATCAAACTTGCTCAGATCAGCTTTATAGGTACATTTGAGGATTTTCAAGTCTTCAAAAAGTGCATATATTCACTGAGGCCTACACCTACCAAATTCATTATTTTGGGTTTTGTTTGCAGAACTGGTGGAAACCAGAAATGTTGATTAGTCAGAGATTGCTCTTAAGACTAACAGTGAGACATTTTCATTACAAGGTGGTAATTTCAACACGACAAGATCGCAATCCATGATCATTTCGTGCACGGTATCAGTCTCAACCAGCGTATAAAATTCTGCCGGAATTGCACCACAAGAAGCGCATACAGAAACGGATTGATCGTCGAGTTACACCACAGCAGATAGTTTACCACTATCCAGGCGAGATCAGAAAAACAGTTCTCGCAAATGGCAACCAAGAGTGATGCCATGTAAAAAGGCAACCACATTGCTGTGAAGACGCTCACCAGAACCGACAGTGTCACCGCTGCCTTCCTGTGCCGCTTGAATTCTTTACGTGTGCCTCTGTGAAATTGGTCAGGACTGTTGCTCTGCCTTCCTGTCGGGCGTTTCAGACTTTCCTCGACGGTAGCTTTGTCAGTCGCACATGTGACAGTTGCATTGTCGTCCAATCCAGTGGCAGCAGGCGACTGGCTTTGGTATGACTGGAGACTGATGGTTATGTCTTCCAGTTTCCCATCAAACCCGGTATTACTATGACCCCCTTCTGTTCTTGGAACGTGGATTTTCGTGGAATAATGGCACTCAACGTTGCTCAATCTCGTTTCGTCCATCGACTGCTCTTGTGTTGCATCTTTTGATATTGCCTCGTGATTTCTTGTGCTAACACTTGGCCCTCCGAATGACAATTCGCCAGACTGCTGAGGCTTCTGAAATATACCTTGTGATCTGCGCTTGATATTGATGTATACTCGAGCATTGCAGTAGACTATTATCAGCAATGGAATAAAGAACTTGAAAACTATTTCAAAAGCCTGAAAGGGCAGACTGTCCAAAGATTCAAGTTCACAATTGTTGTCATAGTCTATTTTATCAACGCCTGCCAATGGGCCCCACAGAAAGGCTACCGTGGAGTAAAACAGCAAGTTGATAAGCCATGACGCAATAATCATGCTAGCTGCGCGTTTGTGCGTCTGAAAGGTAGCATAGGCGAGTTTTTTGGTCAGCAACCAGTATCGATCAAGGCTGATGAAAATGATCGTAAAGACGGCAACATGGACTACGGTGTAGTCCAGAGCGAGCCATATCTGGCAGGGGATCTTCCCGAATGGCCAGTAGCCCAGGATGATCCTTATGGAGTACAAGGGTAGCGAGACAGCACCGACTATCAAATCGCAAACAGACAGACTCAGTATAAATGAATTGGCAACGGTAGCGCTGATGCGTCTGTCTTTGATGTAAGCAACAATCACAAAAATGTTCCCTATGACTGTCATTGTGGAGATGATACCGAGTACGATGGAAAGAGTTACCGTTTTTGTGAGAGAAAACGACGGTGTGTACTCGTTGGAGATGTTGGTGTCGGTATCATTCACCTCCCTGGCGGATTCATTGCCCATGGAATCCATCTTACCGGTTACAAAACACCCCACTGCTCAACTGTCCACCCATCCGTCATGTGATGCTCTTTCTTGCTTAACTGTCGCTTGACTGACGCTTGCCTGTTAATATACCTAGAGCCATGGTCCTTCCTAGGGCTTATCAAGCCACGCCGGGTCTATTTATTAGACGCAAATGACTGAGTAAATTGAATAGGGCAGGACAAATAGATTCCAGGCAAGGACGACAAAATGAATAACAATATCCAGTATGTGACGCACATCGAATTCTCGTCTGGAGAATTTGTAAATTATTTCAAACGCCCAAGTTACCATTTCCATTTTGATGGGCAGCGATGTGGACTGAAGTCGTTTAAAAAGCCTTGACAGAGCAAGGTGTGGAAAGGAAGCAATTAATTACAGTACTTTTACACACTCAGAATATGAAAAAAATTGATTTCATGTGCCTTTGATTTTTTTGCAATGGCTAACCCCATTTTGGCTGGGAACGTGTTAGTTTCTTCAAATGTTTATTTTCAAAGACATCACTTTGATAAATATTCTTTAGTGGAGTGGTTGTTCCACATGTGGCGGAACGATTTTCAACGGGGGGCGGGGGGGAGTTGTGAGACCTTCAGATATAATAGGCCAATCTCACCTCATTGTATGATCTGCAAAATGGATGTGTGTGTGCGAGGGGGCACTGGCCCCGCCCTCCGCGTCCGCCGCCAAAGGGGAGAATTTGACTTTAAGGGGTACTTCAGGTCAAGTCATTTNTTTCCGAAGAGCCAGTAGCCGAGGATGATCCTTATGGAGTACAAGGGTAGTGAGACAGCACCGACTATCAAATCGCAAACAGACAGACTCAGTATATATGAATTGGCAACGGTAGCGCTGATGCGTCTGTCTTTGATGTCAGCAGCAATCACAAAAATGTTCCCTATGACTGTCATTGTGGAGATGATACCGAGTACGATGGAAAGAGTTACCATTTTGGTGAGAAAAAACGATGGTGTGTACTCGTTGGAGATGTTTGATTTTTTTGCAATGGCTAACCCCATTTTGGCTGGGAACGTATTAGTTTCTTCAAATGTTTATTTTCAAAGACATCACTTTGATAAATATTATTTAGTGGAGTGGTTGTTCCACTGGTGGCGGAACGATTTTCAACGGGGGCGGGGGGAGTTGTGAGACCTTCAGATGTAATAGGCCAATCTCACCTCATTGTATGATCTGCAAAATGGATGTGTGTGTGCGAGGGGGCACTGGCCCCGCCCTCCGCGTCCGCCGCCAAAGGGGAGAATTTGACTTTAAGGGGTACTTCAGGTCAAGTCATTAGAAAAATAAAATGTTCCTCCAAATATAGTTGTTCATAGGTCCTACTGAGTGGAATGTAAAAGACATGTATGTATATACATGTATACTAGCTAATTACATGTAATTATTCGTAATAATTTTCTTAGGGTAAGCACATTAATTTTATCGAATATCATCTCTGGGGGAAAAAGTAAAAGTATGCAAGCCTAAATAGTCAATGCAAATATGTTACAATGTTTCCAGCTAGTTAATTATTCATATCCAGCTAATTACCTTTTCATAAGTGCTACTAACCTGCATCGAGTGATTTCCCCTAAGGGTGAAAGCAGACTTATTTTTTCCGAAACTCATTTCCAGGGGATACAGCAAGGTCATAAATCCAAAATATAAAAATGTACTGGTCTTCAATTACACTATTAGTTCAAAAATAGCTAATCATTTATTCATAATCACTGCCAACTTGTGTTTTGGACAAAGATGGATTATTCAGATGTTGGTCATTCTTAGTACACTTCTCAAAAGAATTAAAGGAACAAGAGAACAGAATGACACGCATGATTGCATGCACCAACATTGTCGAGTATTGTTGGAGAACCAATAGACAACACCTCACTGATTTTCACATAACTTTAATGCCTCTTGATCTAACGGCAGCCCACCATGACAAAAACATTCTGTTCTCTTGTTCATTTAATTCTTTTAAATAGTCTATAGAAGTAGGTTGAGTAAGAGTTTACCCAACAGATGAAGGCATGTGACCAGAAGTTAGGAAACTGATATTTACTCCAATATAGGCCAAGGCGTGGGTCATATTTGCCCATTTTTTAACAATGTACGAAAAAATCATGGACGTCACACAAGTAGATCTTCTTCGGTGCGGCAGTGGCAAATGATGATAGACAGTAGATAATTGCACGTAATTGATAACATTATAACTTGTGGTCCAGAAAAAAAACGTAGGATGCAATTTACCATGCAGGCAATTGAAGCTATTATCGCGTATACAATGGGTTACTACTTGGCAGTAAATTTCACCAAACCTTGGACTGAGCCAAGACATGCCTAACGTTCTGGCGTTGGGGTCCGTAACCAAATCTACGGCTGACAAATTACATTCATGTGACCCCAAAAATTACAAGAATTTAGTTTTGGACAATGCGTTTCAAGAGATACCTGAATTGATATGGTAGAAGTCTGGAAAATTGACTTCACTTTCCGAAATGTGTTAAAATACAGCTACTTCCTTTAACTTGACCCAAAAAAGTCCCAAGTCGACGTTTCAGCTATTCTGTTTTAGTAGGCTATGAAAGGCTAAATTCAGTTGTTTCGATGTATGACTCTGTAACTCCAGCGAAGAACGTTTCATGTATTTCATCACACGAATAAATCAGACAAACTCAACTCTCATATTTACCTACAAAGCTTCAACCAGCATTTCTAAGACAACAGTATAAGAAAAAACTGTATTCGTAAGGCAAACATTATTCAGACTAATTGTCAACACAAAAGGAAACTTACCAGCTTCTTGTAAATGCAACATTATCCTACCTATAACTCACTGCATTCACAGCGGTGTCGAGGAGGATTATGTGGAAATAATTGGTTTTAAACCAATAGTTTAGCGACTTTTTTAAAAATTTGTAGGTATGTTTGTGCAAGTAAATTCCACTGCTATATTTGAACTATGATAAAATGGACACTGAAAACCGTAGCGAATCTGAAATCCCCAAAGACTTGACCAAGCCGAGATCCTCTGTGATGTTGTCGGTGTGTATGCTTTGGATGTAGAGGCTGCACACGTTACTTGCCTCGCACCCTCTTGTGTCCACTGTTACTGTGAGAAACCTCGACTTGACGAATCTGTCAACCGTTTGTACAAAGCGTATCAGCTCATCTACCAAAATTACCCGACAGCCAACTAAAATGCCGGACTTGTTTTACATCGTTCATACCTGCATTATAATGAATGAGTCTATACGAATCTGACTACTGTGATTGGTGGAAATTCAGTATATGAAAGATCATGTCGCATATATGCAATTATGGATAGTCATATGCGTACCTCCGACGGGGTCCGATTGTTATCTGCCAGTTCGGACTTTAATACTGACTGGCGTTATGCATATGACACACGTTGTACGATAATGGCTATCAAATTAGGGCGCCTTTTATGAGAGTAATGTGACGTGACCTGTGTATAGGCTGGTGAAAAGATGGCTGACTGGTGAAGAGCAGCGTAAGTCCAAATTGATTCAAGTCCAGAAAACCCCATTCATGCACTTTTTCATGTGCGCGTCAACACTTGCGTCAAGCGTTGCGCATCCGTCAAAATCGCTTTCCGGGCGTTTTTTTTCTACAAGGAACTGAGTGCTTTAATTTAAGTAGCGATCGAGATTGAGAGTTACACACAAAGGTATACAAAAGTCACAACCACCTATAGTCAAAGGAATCTTTGCAAATATTAGAATATTGAGACAAGCACCATTGGCAGTTACTGCTTGTGAAATTTCAAAATCTCGAATTTCAATGGCATTACGTTCAGTCGATTGTCGAAAACATTTCTCACTAATGAGATTGATATTTGCACCAGAGTCCAACAGACAAGATAGTGACTTAGATCCTAATAGTACATCAATACAACAGCCTTGCATTGTCCTATCTATCCCATGATCATTCTTTACCTACAACTCGACGACCAGATCTTTTGTTTGTATCACAAGTAAGAGGGCATCTTAGTTTAAAGGATACCCTTGAATGTGAAATCTAGAGTAAAACTCAAATTGTCTGTGACCCAGTTTACCATATCGATAACAAATCAATCTACTTATTTGGGAGTATCGGTTTAATGAATTGCCATTACAATACTGTAGCGAACGCCCCAGATTAGCTCCATCTTATATTACTCGCCCCGCCGGAGCCTCTAATCAATATGGACTCTTGGAGACTGTGGCTCCGGAAATGAGCTATTTTAGGAAATTCGGCCTGCAAGACTTGTATAGCAATGTCTAACAATGGATCAGTATCTGTAAGCGCGCGAGGATGATTGGCGGCTGGCCAGAATTGTATAACATTGTACGAGATTTATGGGCGTGCGCGGGAAATGTTGCAGTGGACTGACGATCCTGTTCGGTTTTTGGGAAGCTGGCTGGGTAGGCAGTCAAGTTGGGTCTGGAGTTGTTCTTTAGTGAGTGTTGTCCGAAATAAAAGAACGACAGAAAAGTTTCACTGTACGACGAATCCAGAGGTGTCCCGTTTGTCTTGCGTTTGGCAGCAAGCGGGGTAAGCGAACCCAGGAAAGACTACGCTACAATACTTTTGCATACGAGGTCCAGATTGGCCTTGCTGAGTTTTGGTCTTTGTGGCTTGGTTTACTATTTCGTTAACTGCCATCTGTATTTGAGCGCTGTCATTAACTAACTGCTGGATTGTATCAGCCTGGTTAGATTGCGAATTAGGCTCAACAGGCAATTGCAAAACCTGTGTAGAATGCACCATGGACGATGGCGGGGCTGGTGTCTCTTGACACAATTTGTGAAAGATGTGCATAATGAAGTGCACAGTTCAAAGATTCGGGTTCTTTTGAAATAACGAAAGCTTTAAATCGTGGTTGTAGCCTAAGCCCCTAATGAAATGAGTTAATTTCTCTTGATCCAGTTTTTGCAATGTGTTACTCGAAGATATATCTGAAAAATAATTGTTTACTGATTCAGATTCTTCGTGAACACGGGAGGCTAATTTGGTTTCGTTTACCAATTTCTGGTTCTACCCGAGAAATTGTCAATCAAGGCAGCCTTTAGACTTTCATAAGAGCTTTTCGTACCGTCATCAGAAGTAGACAACCAAATCGCTGCATTACCTCAAGTCTAAGAGTCAGTGCAAAGTGTAGCTTATCAGAGGCGAAGTCACGTAGTTTGGCATTCAACTCAAATCTACTAAGAATTACATTAAGGTTTTCATTGGGTAACCCCGAATACATATCTTTAAAATGCCCTTTGTATTTTGACATGGCTGTTTCGTCAGTGTTCGTTTCGTCATGAAATGATTTAGTTTCTTTTTCCATAGGTTCAACAAATTTCATATTTTAAAAATGGTAAAATAATGTATGTGGGACACTTCGCACAATGTAACATACATCAATATTGTCATATACAGTTAAATAAATGAGAAATAACAACATGACTCTTACCTAAATCAATGCGTCCGGAGTGGCCGTCAGGCTGGCCTCGGGACGTCTCGAAAGGGTGTGTCACACCGTATACGGGGATCTTCCACCATATCTTATGAGGGTCGATCTGCCCCGGGAATGTGACCACTACATGATTAAAAGAAGTCTGATGAAACAAAATATGCTATCACACAAACAAAAAGATAACTTAATAAAACAAAACTTGTTCCACACATCACGACGAGACTTGCCTCGAGGACAGCCTGACGGCCACTGCCCTACGGGGCCACGCCAATTTTCCTTATAAAAGCCGAGAACCCTGATCTATGCTAAATCACATTCCTCACTGGCATAGGATAAATGGTTTACATAACAATATTACCATTGTACCGCGAGCTTTTAGGTCGTTTTACAGTCGCATAGAACTCTTTTACATCAATGCAAAGTCTGGACTCAAGTTCAGTTTTATTGTGCCGAGAACGTAATGCGGACTTCATACACGCGTGCCAGCAACTCAGTATCAACCTAGAACGATCTTAAATTTTTTCCCTAGTTACGTCGGGTTCTAGCCACGTTTTAATGAAATTTTACAATATGTCACGCTGGAGTGTAAAAGGGACAGGTAGGTGAATTCAGATTTGTACAAGCACCTTTTAAAAGTTTGTTCTGTCATTATCTATTACACATTTTTTTACATTTTATACACTTTGTGACTCAAATATTAAGATGACGACATGTGTCTAGAGACTTTTGGCAGTTTCAATCCTTTAGATCAATCCTATTACACAATGGAATCAACGGAAAACGTTCAATCATCCCAACGTAACGTTTATACAAGAACCGTTGTGCCTGTCTGTGGTGGGCCCCCTCAAATGGTCAGTTAAATAATCAACTATTGGGTAATTCATAAATAACTAGCAAAAGAAACTAACCTTCATCGTCTCAAAGGTGTATTCTGAAAATTGATTGATTTATTTCCTCAGATTTAGCAACTGAAACGCGGCATTAGTATAATGAAAATGAAGAGTGTCGGCAGAAAAAAGTATAATGCATAGTGTGACGAAACAGGGGTAGGCATGGATGCCAGTCTAAGTAATTAATTATTAATGCATGCTTCGACCAATCAGCGGTGCGTAGAGCGCTAGGTCTGGGCGCTCGCAGCGTGCTTAGGGTGCGCACTGTTGGTTTCGCTGCTGGGTCGTAGAGTTATAGGATCGCCGCCGAACGTTGTGAGCTGTACATTGCGCCGACTGTGAGGCAGCGTGGGACATTGCACTAGAGAGCGCTGCGTCGTATCGACTTGTAGGTGGAGTAGAACATGTAGTAGTAAACTGTTCATTGGGTCTTGGTTACAGTGGGAACAGTCTAGAGGGTAAGCTGTTAACCCTTGGCTGAGAGCTAGTGGTACGGTGATTCGTTGTGGATTGCTTGCCGTCTGTGAACACCGTAGGTGGCGCGACGGCTGGTTTGCGATCCGGGTATCATTGAACTGGCTTTCCTTGAGGGTTACTTGGAGCGCTCTGGTTCCTGTAGGTGTTATTATCCCTTGGATTAATTGGCCCTGGGTAGTGAGGGTTATTACCCCTTGTTTGATTAACACTCCACGTAGATTATCACTGCTTGCTAGTAGTGTGTAACCTTGTCAATATTCTGGCTTATGTTAGAGTTGCCAACTTGCCATGTGATTAGGTTTACCACGTGAGGCTTATTGAATTGCCTTGTGAGGTGTATTGTTTAAATAAACCTTGTGTTTGATAGCCTCGTTGATTTATATTTGTAATAAACCTATTGTACTGATTAATTGTCCGTGAAATCCCGTGTCACTGTGAGGTTTATTAACTGTATTTCCTTGCTCTGAAACCATGAATTTATCAACAGTGTGAACTGTGTGGAAGGAGAAAGTCTCTTACAAAGAGGAGATTTTTCCCCTTACGACAGTGCATGGTTGGCAAACCCATGGAAAGAGTGGCTGTGGACTTACTGGGGCCACTGTCCCAGAGTGACAGTGGCAATTCTTGGATCATGGTGGCTGGGGATTACTGCTCCAAATGGATGGAGGCGTATCCTCTCCCCGATGCCAGAGCTGAGACCGTGACTAATAAGTTTGTCACTGAGTTTATCTTTAGGTTTGGGATTTCTTTGGAATTGCACCAAGGGATAAACTTTGAATCTGCTGTGTTTGCTGAGATGTCTCGGGTTTGGGGCATACCCAAAACTCGAACTACAACGTACAACCCAAAGTCCGACGGACTGGTTGGACGGTTCAACAAGACTTTGATCAACATGGTTGCGGTGATGATTTAACCGAACAGGAGAAAACATGATTGGGGTGAGTGTCTGCCGTATGCATGTTTTGCATATCGATGCACTCCCCAGGATTCGACTGGTGACTCCCCGAATATGATGATGCTGGGGAGGGAACAAGGTTGCCAGTGGACTTGGTAGTCGAAGGTCCTACAGTACAGTGGAGGACCCGGTGAAAACAGATTTTGCCGAAGGGTAGAGGCAAAATCTGCAGGAGGCTCATGCCAGAGCTAGAGAGTGCCTCAAGCAAAGTGCCGGACACCAAAAGTGGAACTATGACCGCAAAGTGCATGGAAGAGGACTGATGGAAGGTCAGTTCGTCTGGCTTTTCAATAAGTCCAAGGAGATATTGGGCTTTAAAGAGTGCAACTTTAATGTCGTGTGACTTGTTTCCTGATGAAGTCATCATCACATGATGTCAATTTTCCTCTAAAGCACCCCCTTTTAAAGATATCTGCAAGATTTGGACCCGATCGAACATGTACTTCGGGAGAGAAGGGCCTCAAAGAGTGCACAATTAATGTCACGTGACTTGTCTCCTGGTGACGTCAACATCACAAAAGGTCAATATTCCTCTAAAGCATTGCCTTTTCAAGATATAAGCAAGACTTGAACCTGACTTAATACGTCCCCACGCAGATCATTAGGAGTCAAACCCCTTTTTAAAATCAACAAAAAAGTAGAATCCAGGCAAATATAATATTTGACATTTCGATAATGTCGATAATGTTCGTAATGAAAAAATAGAATTGTTGATGACGTCATCACTAAGTGAGCGTAATATTTGCCTAAAGCACTTCCTCTCCAAGATATAAGCAGGGTTTCAACGCGGCACTGACACCGACAGACTAATTCCGTTGAAAAAACTTAATGACTTTTTTCCATTTTTAAACAATAAGCCTAATTCCGGTTTCAACTGGAAGGAAGGGTCACGTAATTGTACCTACACGAGACGAATTTGTCCTGGCACTTGCTGGAAATAGAATGTTGCGGGAGGCCACGGTTGATTTTATACGGATTTTTATATATTTAACGGAATATTTAAATATTCAAAATTTAATAATAAGTCACTTGATGACGTTATCATGACGTAATTATTTTAGTATCATCATTGCCCTAAGGTGTTTCCTTGGTATAATTTTGATGACGATCGGAAATAGCCGATTAAGCAAATTGATGCCTCGAAAACGTTTACAAAGTCAATGGGCTGAAATAAATATTGAAAAATCAATAATAAATTACTTGATGACATCTTCCAAAAAAAAAAAAAACACACACAACAAAAAGAATGCTTTTTTGGAAAATTGCGAAAACGCCAAAATATAATAATAATAACAACAACAAAAGGTGTTCCGGCTCTTGCAGCAACAGCTAATTAAGAGAATCACTACAATTGAGCATAACTGCACACTTCACATTTTTAAATATTTGTACTCGCTGTTTTATTATTTCTAATTCTTGATTTTCAAAGTAACAGTGAACATGTAACACCGGTGCAAATCCAAAGTTGATGGTCAGGCAAACCATTGCAAAACCGCTTAACGGAGTGAAAAATATTTATAGGCCTACATCTGGTGTCATAATCCAACCCAAAATATGAACGACGCTTCAACCATGTCATTATTTGTCTGCAGTGCAGTCGATATTCATCTTTTTTATAATGTTAACCCTAACCCTCTTGAATCCTTCACCTGTTGGAGGATTGAGGAGGGTTAGGGTTAATGAACAGTCACAATTCAACCGTGGGTCGGGTCACACTTAACAATACACAATACAGTTATAGTCATGCGCAGTAACATACAATGACGTCAATTGGGGGGCGGGGGGGAATTCCCAGTTGGCCATCTCACGCTTGGATGCTTCAAAATAGTTGGTAGTGTTGGGATTATTCGAACAAAGGTAGTCACGTTGATACCTCTCTATTGCAGCAATATTCGCCGTCAATACTTCCGTGTGGTAAAACTTCCAACAGTGAATTTCATCTTCTCAAACCAGGGGAAAGACAGATTCTGAAGTTTTATTCAGACCTATTTGCCGTTTGGCGTGATCAAAGCGCAGCCCAGAGGCTCGTCAAAGGAGACAACAAACGCAGTTTGCGAGGTAAGCATAAGCATGCAGGTGGTGGTCAAATAAATAAAAGTTTAAAAGTATCAGCATATGTAATGTTGGTGACAAATTCAACGCTAGAACCTGTTTGCTGCTAAATGAATGATGACTACCGTTCCATTTCTTATCAAGCAGACGAACGACTTTTTGAAAGGTGTAATGCGTCGGTGACAGGCCTTCCTTTATTTTTAGAGCGATGATTAAGAAAAAAAATAATATTAGAATGTATGCAACAATTGAAAAAGTCACTACTCATGGCTTAAAGATTTTGCCTCATGTTTAAGGAAATCAAACACAATCATGACAGATATACTTGCTGGAATGCAAAAACGTTTGGTCTGTATACAATGAAAGAGGAGTATTGCTGTAGAATCGCCAAAACTTCAATGTTTGAAATGGTTTACTTTCCATATTTTAAATGCCTACCGGAACTTAAAAGGCAATCATCTCTTTTTTAGTTACAGAGAAGTGATGAAAAGGCTGCGTTCGTTTACATCTGACGCGGCAACCATTTTGATACTTGGTTATGCTTTTCATGCAACGAATAGAAACTATACCGGTATCCATCAACTTCTGTATGCTGTCAACATTAGACTGGCAGACATGATTGCATTCGGAAACCCCGTAACATCCTAAATCGTGTTACGTATGCACCACCAATGCGGAAGACTTGACCAATTTTGTGGAAAGAAATACTCATTGTGGTCCTGGGTTTCAGGCAGGTTTAGCTAGTAAAGCAAATCGTCCCAATCACCGGCACCGTACCGCGCATATCAAGGCAGCGTACATGCAAGCCGCTACACGGCACGCAAGGCCCGATTCCCTCGCTTTAGCCAACACAAAGGAAGACATCCAAAACTGCTGTTATACAGTTACAACAGTTCACCTATATACTAGAGGCATGTTTTTGCCTGTTCGTTCAGTAAAGTTCTCAAAACAACGAGAATATCCATACATATATGTTGAAATTTGAAGAAAACACATGGCTTATAACTTTTGTGTAAACAACGGTTTATCCAGCTTATAGGTGTTGGGGGGGGAGGACTGAAAAAATAATGCGGCTTCAGGTGAATCAAACATGACGTTCGGGGAGGAAAAAATCAAAATCCTTGCTCACGGTTCCTAAGTTATTGCTTTTATTCCATGGTGTTGTTTTCTCACGGTTCCTTTGGTACTATTTGATAAATATACCCATTATTTTCTTTCCTTTTTCACCAATTAGAGCACTCAGGAAAAATGCATCCTTTTCGATGTTTACAATTTGCTAAATAAGTAGCTATTCCCTCCACGGGGTTTCTCCTTATCAGCTGACTGAGTTGTATGTTTTGAACCTTTTATTTTTAAAACATGAAGGTTTTCAAAAATGTGTGTGCTCAATAACAGGCACTTTTTAATTAACAGTGCAGTGATTTCAGGAATTAGGATAGGCTTACATGTAGAAAAATGTTGACAAGCACTAATTTGGGGAGGGAGCCTTAAATAATAGCACTCGTTGTACCGTACTGTGAAATGTTGAAATTTTTGGACGACCCCTAATTGCAATATGCATTGCAACAACGTGTGTGAGCCTGCCTGGAACTAACCTTGGCCCAAGACGTCAGTGATCGATAGTTGTTTTATTTCTGTTGAAGAGCACCCCCGCACAACTAGTTTTTACTTACTCTCACTAACGTCTAAGGAATCTTGCAGGAATGGGGGTGCGGTCGTATTCAATATTTATTATCCTTGGTATTATAATTATGTTCATGTACTTCAAAGTTCGAACAACATGGCGGCTTCACGCGAGCAAGTACCCTGTCGATAGTGTCTGGTTTTTGGGAAGGGTTTAGAGACATGCAAGACAAATATTTTTTCACTCCATACTAGACATGAAATTGCCGCTCTTCTAAAAGATATCATTGGGGACTACAGTTGTGCTGCATTGCATCATGTTTGCAATATCTGTGGCAGAGAAATTGGGGAAAAAAATCATTGTCTAATGCCTGACACCATGCAAGAAACAAGTTGTCGTTTTTTGCAACTCAAAAACAGCACGCTGGGCCTGATGAAGCTACTAAAACAAGCGACACGTGCAGCAAGAAAACGACAACCAACTTGCAGTTCGGGTACTCCGTCCTCGAAGGTTGAAGGTCTACATGGTCTCTAAAGACACTTTAGTCAGCTGGGAAGGGCATACAGGCCGTACATGATTATGGGTCATCAAGAACAGCATCCTCTGTCATGACCCACGCCTACTCCGTGCCAACTCTTTACGAGCGTCTGTGCTGTCTGTGTTGACAGGACTGCAGACAGCCATGATGCATGTGACCTTACCAGGGTGCATTACTCAGGTCATCGGAATTTATTATACAAGCAATTTAGCGAGTGCTGATTGGTTCCCTGGAAAAGTCGAGGGAAAAATAAAGAACAAGTTAAAAGGCTGCTGCAAGATTCCCAAGACGTTAGTGCGAGCTGGCGCAAAGTATAAATATGAGTCGTTAGGGGACTTGCCAGCTCCAGCCTGTGCTCATGTTATGAATGCAATACGCAAGGAGTAAATCGACTTTAACCAAATCGAACCCTGTTATATCTCGCTCAGGTGTAGGCAGCTTGTGTCTTCCCCACCTGTACAGATTAAATCTATTGGTGATTTGTTGTCATTGTTTTGGACTTTGGTGTGAAATTACTCTCAAAACGCTAGCGCCTTAAGAGTTGGCGCTTTTTTCCAGCCGATTTTCAGGTGCCGATTGTAATCATTATACACACCGGGGTGACGTGCATTTGCGAACGTTTTCGTAATTACTTTACAACCACAAAACATTTAAAATTATTTAGTTGAAATGCATTTGATGAGAAGGTTTAATCGCGTTCGTGGCATAAGATCTGGCAAATCTACACTGTACACAATCTACACAAAAATCCTTTCTCACCAAACGACCTTATTCGGAATGGTGCATGTAATCGGAAGAAGAACTTTTTTTTCTGGCCTTCCTCCTTAATTGTGTCCTTCCTCTATAGCCTAAGTAAAACCTAAAAACAGACCAAAAAAGAAAAACCAAAAAAGAAATATCAACTCTGCGGAGTTACGCATTTCTAATGTATTAATGTTTGTCAGGAGTTTGTAGATAAAGACGACCTGATGAATGGGATGACACCTCCTTGATATAGTCTCCAACTATCCCCATCCACTCATCCCATCACACAGTTGTTGTTTGCAAGTGAGGGTTGTGCTGTGTCCCATTCACACTTGGACCTTTTTGCCTTTTTTGGCCAAACCAAGGCCTCAAGTTTTCCGTTCCGGTAACTGTTGTTGGATCGATACTGTACAGAACGGTCCTTTATATCTTGCTCCATGCAGCCTCTGATGAGCAAACGCGCCAACCAGGGTTAGCTAACCAGTCGGCGGAATGGTTCGCTAGCCCGGACGGCCCCGAGTATATTTTATTTGTATTCGGTGTGCGAAATAGAAATCCGCTTATGAGATCTTATTTACGACCTCATACGCGAGAACTTCACAAAACGTTACATCGAAACTCTTGCAATGTGCTTAGGGAGATTTAAACTGAATAAAAATCCGCATAAGTATGATAAATAATGCAACTTGAGTGCCAAATTTAAAATCAAGTGGTTGTTAAGATAATACAATATTTCCATTATGACCTATCGATTTCTTTGACCCTCACTTTTCTGATTTTAAAGGTTCTTCTGAACAGTTAAACAGACATACGACTGACCAGGAACTATACCTACAAAATCTACACAATTTCATCTAGCTAGCTTTATTTTAGACCATGTATATATTGTTTAATACGCGTTTAAAATTTGTGCCAAAAAGGAAACAAACCGCGAATATTCCTTGGACGAAAATCACCGGCTTTGCTCATTTAGTCATTATTCCTGATTTTGTAGAGTGAGAATTCATGCAATCTCTACGTAGTTTTGGATGATATGGAAATGCGCCCAGTCGGGAAGAGAAAAAATACCCAACACAAAAACTCACCACATTTCTCCGCTACAGTTTGCTTTGGAAAATTCCGGAAGCTTCATTGTTTTGAAACATTGTGCCAAAGGGTAAACAAAATCTCATCACGAAAAGATTTTGGTACATAAACACTTATTTGGCTCATTCTACATGTATTTTTATTTCCCAATTCCATTATAACGAAATACTTTAGAAACGCCTCAAATGCTACCATGGTTGCCTTGAATTGTTATTTCCAAAAGTGAAAACAGCCGAATATTTCGTACAATGAAACAGCTGCTTGCATGGCACGAATCTACATACAACCGTCATTAGGCCTACGCATGCGAATTTCCCCCAAAATGGCAGATCAAAATTTTCCCGATGAAACATACGTGGCCGTGCCCTTTCACGCTTCAGAAAACCTCAACTTCCTGATCAGACATGGTATCAAAGCGAGCTCCTTTCTATAAGCGTGGGTGTGCTGAACAGATCTACGTAGGCGCGCATGTGTGGGCCCGGGGAACAACAGACATATAAACGCATTGACCGCCAGTCTTACACGTACAACCGTGATATTGAAAAGTATGGGCAAGCAGTTGGCGAAACGGTGGACGGCAGAGGGCATTACGCGCAACGCACTTACAATGCCTGCATTTGTTTATGTGACCGGACGTGGGATTCTAGGCCGCCTCTGGTAGTGGGGTGGTAGGTCCATCCTCCAGTGATAGAAGATGAGGCACTCTCCCTTGACTGATTCCCCCAAAGAATTCAGTCGGAAACCGGATGTTGATTTAATTGATTGATTGATTTAATTATTATTTGTGGCTTTCATCTCAGCAGCTTCTTTCGGTAAACATTTCTCTGTATGCAAAAAATTGTTGCATAAGTGGTTACAACCAAAGATATTTATTGTATGCAAAATACAATACATTTAATACACTTATACATCTGGTGTACACAATGTTGTAAAAATGTCAAGTTGAAACATTGTATCAACACTCTGAGGTAAATAATGNAGAAGCTTCATTGTTTTGAAATATTGTGCCAAAGGGTAAACAAAATCTCGTCACAGAAAGATCTTTGGTACATAAACACTGATTTGGCTCATTCTACATGTATTTTTATTTCCCAATTCCATTATAACGAAATACTTTAGAAACGCCTCAAATGCTACCATGGTTGCCTTGAATTGTTATTTCCAAAAGTGAAAATAGCCGAATATTTCGTACAATGAAACAGCTGCTTGCATGGCACGAATTTACATACAACCGTCATTAGGTCTAAGCATGCGAATTTTCCCAAAATGGCAGATCAAAATTTTTCACGCTTCAGAAAACCTCAGTTTCCTGATCAGACATGGTATCCGTCAATACATAATTTTCCCATTGTTACTGGTGGCGGGAACATAAGCACTTACAACAGTAACTTTAACCCATCGTAACCAGCTTAACGTTGTACACTGTTTAGCTGTGGTCCAGAGGGAGTAGCACTGGTTGTTCAACTTCTCAAAGCGAGCTCCTTTCTATAAGCGTGGGTGTGCTGAACAAAATCTACGTATAGGCGCGCATGTGTGGGGAACAACAGACACATAAATACATTAACCGCCAGTCGTACACGTACAACCGTGATATTGAAAAGTACGGGCAAGCAGTGGGCGAAACGGTGGACGGCAGTGGGCATTACGCGCAACGCACTTACAATGCCTGTATTTGTTTACATGTGCTTCCAAAATGCCTTCACCTCATATGCTCTTCGGTAATGTTATCTCTTCCCATCAACTGTTGCAACTGCATTGTTTTGGATCCCTTTTGGCCAGATTGAGTAAATAGAGGGTAGCAATAAAAAATGGCTTCGTAGAATTGTATGGATGGAATTCTTGTGCGTACATTTCCTATACCGATCAAAGAGACCCAAACACGAAAAGTAAAAACAGTGTAAAATCGTCAGAGCATTTTCAGTGTTTCCAAGTTTTTGACATTCACCATTGGAAGCACCCCATGACAAACTCTATTCATTTAGTAAAACTAATAAATACATAACGTAGTTACACTACTCACTTTGAACGTTTGAACGCACATGTCGTGTAGATTCACTGCAGGTCTTCCATTTTCAAGCCCTACATATATTCCAAGTCCTTCGATAAACCAGATGTTTCCATAAATGTACGGCACAGATAGTTGATCAAACTGCACAAGGTGCTCCTAATTCAAATTCATTTAGGTTTCGTCCTTAACTGTGAATTTTACTGAGCTGTATTAATAAATATTGCAGTCGAGATTTGAAGCTCATTCATACCGAATCGATGTTATTACAATAAGCCTTTACGTTTTTGTCCATTCTTCAATGTGAGCTTGTTAAGATGATCTTTATATTTCATTAAGCTTTCAAAGAGTGTTTTTAATTATAGAAAAATATTTTTATACGCTATGCACCCATGTGCGACCTGACGGACAGGTGTATGAGAAGGAAATGCCCATAGGATTATTTGCCATCTCTTATGACCAAATTAGAATTATTCATTTGTTGTACATGATCTGTATTTATTATTACAGAGTGATCTGTATCATCCACTCTGCCAAGTGTCCGGTATCGTGTCCTAGTGTCATGCCTACCTCCCTTGTGCACCATGCATCTTGGCTGGTACTCGACATTCTAGTTGTGTCGTTGCCTGCTTGTTACTCCCAGAATGAACGAGTTGTGCGTCGGGTTACACCACCCTACGCGCTTAGTTTCTACTTATGTGGTAAAGTTCACGGATTTTGTTTTATCAAAGCTGTACTTCAAGGGGAAAATGTTTTTTTTTATTTCGTAGCTTGCACTGAAACAGCAAGTAAACCTTTCCATTTTTTTTACTGGACTACGTCTAATACCCCCTTTGCGATGCCCCTGCTGACGTCATGGTCTATTTACCAACAGTACAAACTATATATTAAACCATACCAAACTTTTAAAGAGTACTGCAACATTACTTCATTTCTGATCAAAAATAAGGTATTGCAGCATATTTATACCTATTATATCGCATTTACATGAAGGGGGTCGCTCTTTACATTTGTGTTGGATTTCATAAATGCACGTCCACCCGGACATATTTGTTTGTTTGTTTTTAATCCAGAGTAATGAGAAGAAATAATTCTAACAATAATTTTAAAATCAGGTTCTGAAAACGACACAATTCAGCTTTCTTTTACTCCTTCATTTCACAAATGGAAAAGCTACAGTTTGGCCTTGGTAAGTTAGAGATAATATTGACAATTTATGCTGATTATCTTTCAGATATTTCTTGCTCGGCAACCGCAGAGGGACTTACTCAGGGCAATTATTATCGCACCCTGACATTAATCGATGGACGACTCTTCGTGGGGGGAAAAGCTCAGCTGTTTTCCTTCGATACCACCAACCTGAACACGGTGAAGCAACTTAAAAAAAAAAGCACAAAAGTTGACCTCTCCTAATCTGTGTATCACTGGCTCATCCAAATCAGTGACAGACAGTTTGTATATGTTAAAATAGTTGATTTGTATCAGGCAGTGTCGCAACACCGATCAAAACCGTCACAAGTCTTTTCACAAGCGGTCATAAGTAACTAAGTGAACAATGACAAAGTAATGTTTTAACAGCTCATTTGAATAGCTTGCGAATTGGCTTAAGACTGAATGACTTGTGACGGACATAGAGGGGCTTGCAGGTATGAACCCGACTACACATCTTGTGTCAAGCAAGCTTAGCAATAAGATTACTTCATTAGAGGACCTAACCTATCTTTCAACCTATGAAAATTGAAAATTATTCTCACCTGGATCACGTTAAACCGATATTGGTTTCAACAAGAAACTGTAAAATGCCACTCCCATTTTCCACTTCATAGATTGAATCCGTTCCTGTCGAAGGATCGTGCGTCGATGTCAGTCTCGTACGTAGGATATCTTTTAACTATTGCAATATTCACTTTGCCAGTTTGATATTTTAACTTTAAAAAATAATATTGGACCGTCAAAAACAGAGAAATCTCGTTCAAGCCTTAATTTTTGAAAATGGTTAGAAGACACACAATCAATTTAACAAGATGGGCGAAAATATTCTTTACATTACGTTTACAAACGTTTCGATTCTGCAGCATGTTATTTTGGCAACTCCTGTTTATGGGATTGGGGTTGGTATGTGATAAAATAGTTTATGTACAAAGGTGTGAGAACAAGTAAACTTTTGCGAATGTAAACTGGTAAAATTGCTTTGTGAAGTGAATTACACATATTTGGGGTCAACATGCAAATGAAGGTCAAAATCAGAAGCGTAAAATGAGTGGGGCTGGCGAACAATAAGCAGCTATAGATTTCGATGGCATCGATATCAATGTACACTGTTTATTATACATGTACATACTCTGGCTTTGGAATAATGAAATATGCTTATGAACGAACAACAATTGTAATTGTCCGCCTTTTTATTATGNACTGGTCACTACATTTACATGTGCTTCCAAAATGCCCTCACCTCATATGCTCTTCGGTACTGTTATCTCTTTCCATCAACTGTTGCAACCGCATTGTTTTGGATCCCTTTGGGCCAGATTGAGTAAATAGAGGATAGCAATAAAAAAATGGCTTCATGGAATTGTATGGATGGAATTCTTGTGCGTACATTTCCTATACCGATCAAAGAGACCTAAACACGAAAAGTAAAAACAGTGTAAAATCGTCAGAACATTTTCAGTGTTTCCAAGTTTTTGGCATTCACCATTGGAGGTACCCCACGACAAACTCTATTCATTCAGTAAAACTAATAAACACATAACGTAGTTACACTACTCACTTTGAACGTTTGAACGCACATGTCGTGTAGATTCACTGCAGGTCTTCCATTTCCAAGCCCTACGTATATTCCAAGTCCTTCGATAAATCAAATGTTTCCATAAATGCATGGCACAGACAGTCGATCAAACTGCATTAGGTGCTCCAAATTCAAATTCATTTAGGTTTCGTCCTTAACTGTGAATTTCACTGAGCTGTATTAATAAATATCGCAGTCGAGATTTGAAGCTCATTCATATCGAATCGATTTAATTACCATAAGCCTTTTAAGTTTTTGTTCATTCTTCAATGTGAGCTTATTATGATGATTTTTATATTTCATTAAGCTTTCAAAGAGTGTTTTTAATTATAAAAAATATTTTTATACGCTATGCATCCATGTGCGACCAGACGGACATGTGTATGAGATGGAAAATTTGGAAAACTAATGGAAGTGGATCATTGCTTGGCTGCTTTAATGCCCATAGGATTATTTGCCATCTCTTATGACCAAATCAGAATGATTGATTTGTTGTACATGATCTGTATTTATTATTACAGAGTGATCTATATCATCCACTCTGCCAAGTGCCCGGTATCGTGTCCTAGTGTCATGCCTACCTCCCTTGTGCACCATGCATCTTGGCTGGTACTCGGCATTCTAGTCGTGTCGTTGCCTGCTTGTCACTCCCAGAATGAACGAATTGTGCGTCGGCTTACACTGCCCTACGCTCGTAGTTCCTACTTATGTGGTAAAGTTCACGGATTTCGTTTTATCAAGGCTGTACTTCAAGGGGAAAAAGCTTTTTTTATGTCGTAGCTTGCACTGAAACAGCAAGTACACATTTCCATTTTTTCACTGGACTAGGCCTAATGCCCCCTTTGCGATGCCCATGCTGAGGTCATGGTCTATTTTCCAACAGTACAAACTATATATTAAACCATACCAAACTTCAAATGACTACTGTAACATTACTTCATTTCTGATCTGAAATGAGGTATTGCAGCATACTGATTCCACTTATATCGCATTTACTTGAAGGGGGTCACTCTTTACATTTACGCTCTTCCAAAAATAAGTGTTGGATTTCATAAATGCACGTCCACCCGGACATATTTGTTTGTTTGTTTGTTTGTTTTTAATCCAGAGTAATGAGAACAAATAATTCTAACAATAATTTTAAAATCAGGTTCTGAAAACGACAAAATTCACCTTTCTTTTACTCCTCCGTTTAACAAATGGAAAAGCTACAGTTTGGCCTTGGTAAGTTCGAGATAATATTGACAATTTATGCTGATTATCTTTCAGATATTTCTTGCTCGGCAACCGCAGAGGGACTTACTGAGGGCAATTATTATCGCACCCTGACATTAATCGATGGACGACTCTTCGTGGGGGGAAAAGCTCAGCTGTTTTCCTTCGATACCACCAACCTGAACACGGTGAAGCAACTTAAAACAAACAGCACAAACGTTGACCTCTCCTAATCTGTGTATCACTGGCTCATCCAAATCAGTGACAGACAGTTTGTATATGTTAAAATAGTTGATTTGTATCAGGCAGTGTCGCAACACCGATCAAAACCATCACAAGCGGTCATAAGTAACTAAGTGAACAATGACAAAGTAATGTTTTAACTGCTCATTTGAATAGCTTGCGAATTGGCTTAAGACTGAATGACTTGTGACGGACATAGAGGGGCTTGCAGGTATGAACCCGACTACAGATCTTGTGTCAAACAAGTTTAGCAATAAGATTACTAAGGACCTAACCTATCTTTCAACCTATCAAAATCGAAAACTATTCTCACCTGGATCACGTTAAACCGATATTGGTTTCAACAAGAAACTGTAAAATGCCACTCCCATTTTCCACTTCATAGATTGAATCCGTTCCTGTCGAAGGATCGTGCGTCGATGCCAGTCTCGTACGTAGGATATCTTTTCGATTCTGCAGCTTGTAATTTTGGCAACTCCTGTTTATGGGATTGGGGTTGGTATGTGATAAAATAGTTTTTGTACAAAGGTGTGAGAACAAGTAAACTTTTGCGAATGTAAAATTGCTTTGTGAAGTGAATTACACATATTTGGGGTCAACATGCAAATGAAGGTCAAAATCAGAAGCGTAAAATGAGTGGGGCTGGCGAACAATAAGCAGCTATAGATTTCGATGGCGTCGATATCAATGTACACTGTTTATTATACATGTACATACTCTGGCTTTGGAATAATGAAATATGCTTATGAACGAACAACAATTGTAATTGTCCGCCATTTTATTATA
>NW_019091706.1:206024-217462 GCF_001949145.1 Acanthaster planci | reverse complement strand
TGCAGAGTGCTGACAGTCCCTCTCGTTCATAACTTCGTCGTTTTTGATTGATCTTACAGTGTGAGGATAACTACATTCGTGTGATCCAAGAGCTACCGAACGGAAATCTGCTCGAGTGCGGTACCAATAATGCCAATCCCTACTGCCAACAGAGGTCAACTCAAAATGTAAGGGCAACACTGCCATGGATCTCTCTTAAATGGGGCAAATACCAACGATTCGATTGAAGGACACATAAGCTCACTTAACCGGGAAACTAAAATAAAAGTATCACTTCATCAACAACTGTGAATAGCAACGCTTGCAGTCATTATTCTGGTAGCGACAAAATGTGAAATTTACACCTAAACAATTGAATTGTAGAGTTTTGGAGGTTAATTTTTTGACAAATCTCACCCGTTCTCCAGATTATTGATTATTATGATTATTAACAAGCATAAATACATCTACGACTCTTGTCAATTCATCTGTCGTTGTAAACATGGCCAAGCACTGTCTGGTATCTTATTTCTTTTATGTAGGTCGAAAATTGCCTCTCTTAACACTCACTTTTTGGCGTAAGTTAATCACAGAGACCTTATTTTATTATCAGAATAATTTTTGTAAAACCTTTTTCAGTTATCGTCAATCGGACCCATGACCTCAATAGACCGAGCAGCTAGTATCGTGCCCTTTATCTGGAACCAGAATTCTACTGGCTGGTTACTCACCGACGGTAACAAACCACAAAGGCTTTATGTGACTTCTCTGAGAAGCTGGCTTATAGTAACAATATGTTCTGTGCTGTATCTGGAGCAGGCTTTGACTTTGAACCCTGCAATCGTCGAATCTACTTGGAGTGTTACTTTCACTTGTTAATTGTTTACTGTTTTTCTTTTTTGTTACTTAAATATTGTTTAGACATTTTCTCGATTGAACCTTACGTGGAAAATGAAATTTATAAAGATTATCATAAAATAATTTGATCCGACGTGATACTTTGCTTTAATAGATTCATTCAGATCTGGTCAGAAAATAAACATTATCCGTGTTATCTAATTTCCGTTTCAAAAATGCTATTGACAAATTGCTAAGAAAGCGGTTTCATCCAGATCCTGGGTCTTGGTTATTATATATTCTGTTTCTTCAACGTGGTTTAAATGGAAGGGATAAAAAAGATAAAAAAGACACTCAATTAACTGTCTCTCCTTTCTCGTTGAAAGACGCATATTGGAAATGATAGACAACTATTCTTGGTATGAGTTAATTAATTTCAAATTCGCATACGTTGTTTACATACAGATCTTAAAATATTGGTTGGAGCTGAGTTGCAGCTAATAGCTGCTGCTCCAGGAAGACCGGCAATCTCCAAGTCAGTGCTACGGCTGGATTCATCTCAGAATTTGATGAGCATAAGTGTGGCTCTATCGACTAAGGATGAACTCACTGTTTTATATGCAAATGGTAACCTCCTGAGAAAAATGAAAGAATTTAGAAAAAAGTACAAACACAATAACAATTCATATCCCGCATTTCCAGCGTTATTTCTTCAAGTTATTTAGGGAGGATGTGCTGGTCTGTCTCCGATAAAGTATTGGCGGTAGGCCGCACATTTTCAAGATATGTCGTCCTTTCATAGCATGGGTCTTTAAATACACTCTGATAAATGCACAACAGAAGCTAGTAAAGCAAGAGAATTTATTTCTCGTGGTAAATTGACAATCATACAATTCATTCAACTGTTGATATTAGCTTTATTGAAGAGGTTTTTTTGTCAACAGGTCCGCCAAATCAGCAGTTTGTTGGGGACCCTATCAGCTATAATGGACGGATCTATTTCTTTTTCCGCGAAGTGGCCGCCGAGTTTGTCGTTGATAGAGCTATTTATTCAAGAGTCGCTGTCATATGCGAGGTATATAGGATTAGCATTTGCAGTTTTATTAGGATCTCCTCGCCCCTACTTTCTCCCCCCTTCCTTTTCTTCTTATCCTTTGTCATTCATGTAACGGGGAATATTCTTTATGCTTTTCAAACAGGATGATTCAGGAGGTAAAGAATTCAATGAACGATATAGCAACAAAGACCTCGTGACTTTTGTAAAGGCGCGGTTGGAATGTTCCACAGGCACATCATTTCCATTCCACTACAATGAAATACGTAAGTCTTTACAATATGCCTCATTAAGGGTTTGCCTTACCAAGGAAAAGTCATCCTTTACCCTTGGCTTGAACCATCTCTCAGTTATGCTTGTGTGACGTCATTGTTCCTTTCGAACGAGAACCGAAGGTTAGAGTTTGTTCAGCGCTGGTTCAAAATGGCGAAAAATTCTATACTTTTTGTTTCCTATAATTCAATTACCCTTTCACATTTTTTTGGTTACATACAGTGAATCGAAAAAGGTATTCTCTTTCAAAATGATGAAAAAGAGAGCAGTACTGTTAAGAAATATGCCAAATAAGGAGTGAAAATGACGTTCATTGCTTCTTTGCACTTTGGTTCTGCTGTCTCAGGTTCTTTGCTTGTGGCCCGCCAACATGTTCCTGATTATTGCTTTGAGGTCACAAACATGTTTCTGTTTAGGGTTTGCCAGAACATGCCCAAGATTCAAGTAAAAATGCTTGAATGAAATGGAATACGTATGACAAGCTCTGCCAATGCATTCCTGTATTAATTAATCCAGATGCAGCCGTCGTTGCTGTACACATCGGCATTTCATTAGACTTATGATCAATTAGCCTTTGAAACGGATTATAATACCCATTAGTAAAATATATGGGGAGGGGAGGGTACGGGGCACGTGACCCCCAGCAGTCGCCCAGGCTCCCTGGTGCCCCCATGTGCACCCATTTGAAATCTATGAACAATGCAGCTACAGTTTATTTTATTGTGGTACCACTGTAACATATTATGATAATTTCTCCTTGTTTGCATCGACAGAGGATATTTACTACTCCAATGACTCCAAAGTTGTGTTTGCAGTTTTTGCTACACAGCCGTAAGTAAATAGTGACATTTCATAACATAGTTCCTTGTAGTTTTCCACGACTAACAATTATTGATGCAAGAAAAACAAATAAAAGGGGATAATAACTTAATCAACATTTGTGTTTATTTTGTCTGAATGATGAGTTTTTAGCCATACTTGTGCCAAGGAAAGAAGGGGAAATTTTGTCAAGGGAACAACCAACGGTGGTTAATAATTTTCCTTAAATAATTATTTGGAGCAATGATCGGTTGCGTTAAGTAATGCAAATACCTGTAAAAGAATAATAAAACCAACATACCATAACCACAACTTGCATAATGATGTTCAGGAAAATGTTATTCATCCGAACTTAACAGACCTCTGCACTAATAAAGTCATGATTATGCAGGTATAAGCTTGAATTTCGTTGGCAGCAATAAGCCGATCATTGAAAACGCACATTGATGATCAGTTTTTTGGTCAAGTATTCTGTCTTTGTTCAGAGTTTTCTTCAGAAAATTCGATTAAATCGTTTTTGTCATTAGTCTCTAATTCAATCGGGATTTTTAGTGCTTTGTAAAAGGACTTTACAGTCATGATTTTTCCTGTGTGCACGAGCTTGCCGTATCTAAGCCGGTCTCTTTTCGTGCTGTTTTATAGCGCATGCATACATAATCATGAATTTATTAGTGAAAAAATTTATAGGTCAATGTACTGACGACGACACACTTTGTTACCTGCACAAATAGCGGCCAGTAAGGCCCAAAGTCCACTGAACTTAAACACGCACATAAACAATGTGTGACGTCATTGGTACAACATCCTAGAAGTATGCACACAGTACTCAGGATTTCAGTGATTGCTTTCACTAAATTAAGAACAGCCAACTTTGAAACAGTACATTATGCTGCAATACGTTCACACCAAGCAGTGTTCAGCAGTCGATCAAGTTTTTTTTTAAGGAGGACATGAATGAATGAAATTGGCTCTCTCTGGACAGGGGTTCATGGCCTCACTTGAAAAAAGTAAACATCCCCCAGCATCAATTGTGACCTGTAGTCCAAACATGAGTGAAAATTCACTTCATTTTTGAGTGCAAGCCCCGATAAGACATCGATGGCTCTTATAAAACTCCCCACTGGTGCAACCAATTCCACCCCTATCGTTGTTCAACCCAACATCGTCTTTGTTCAGTTGATCAGAACTTCAGATTTTGCCTTCCTTTCTCTTGAATATTTTGAACCCCAAAATCGTAGACCTGAAGTGGCAAGTTCTGCAGTCTGTGCCTACCGTTTGGATGAAATCGAGGCTCTGTTTCTCAGTACGAGTAAATTCAGGGCGCAGTTTAGTGATGGCGAACTCTGGAGGGAGGTAGACACAGACCCTGTGACTTCAAGACCTGCACAGGTAGATGTAGGTCCTTAAGGACTGCTGATATCTTCTTTTTGGCAGAACAGTCTGGAAGGCATGTACAAACCAGGAATTCCCAAGCTTTCAGATAACCAAAGTAAACTATGAGTACCATTCTGAATGAACAGTGGTCTCCCTGTTACGTTGACTGTAGCAAAGCATTGGAGGGGTTGTTAATGTTACATAGTGTGTCTTTCAAAACACCACAAGAACTTTCTGTTGTCTGTTAACCAGCCCAGCCCGACCTTACCCACCCAACTCCATCACTAGCCCCAACCCCAACCACATCCACAAACCAGCTCTAGCCCACCCAGCCAAGACCCACTCCTGCCCCGCGCCTTGTTAACATCCTTATGCTTCTGCGTTCATATTTTGGCTCATGTTTTTGTTTGATGTAATTTTCTCTTTTATTTTGTAAAATACGGTTTTGTGCTGCTTCACAGATTTGAATTTATTTATTTGGACAATTGTATTCAGTGCCCAGATACTACCAGTTATACCGATGCCCAGTACTCAGACATACTTGGTAAGATGCAGCTTATGTTTGATACAGCTGCCAACAAGCTTCACTATGAGAGCCTAGGTGGCGCTAGAAGCAACCCGCTGCTCATGATAGACGGAGAACGTTTCACACAGATCGTTGTGGATGAAAATGTCACCCACAACACGGATGTTATGTTTATTGGTACAGGTGAGTGCGATCAGTTGTTAGCAGTTGTGCAGAGCAGGGCAAATCGATGTCGACACAGAAACATTATGAATTTATAATCAACCATTAATTACTCCCTGGCTAATGAAAGCTTTCGTATTCCTCTTTAAACATCATGAGTCAATGCTTATTCTTCTCCCGTAATTTTAAGCCAGATCCAGCCATCCCACAACGAGTGTTTATTCAAACATACATGTACGTTGTACACATTATAATTAATGCCACGACGACGGAAGACGGCTTCCAGAACTTTGGTTTTTTTTTTAAACTTAGGTCACGTTGAATAGAACTACATTACGGGGCAGCTATCTTGTTCTACCATTTAAGCAGTGTACCTAAACTGAGGCTGGAAGAAAAGTGGTCTGTTTCCTAGTCTCAAAATATGTAAATTTCCATTGGTTTTGTAATTTGACTCACAAGGGCAAAACAAATATGACATGATCATGATAAAGGTTTTTCCTGGTCACATCTTATGTAAGTTCCAAAAATAATGAGTGCAGAGATAATCTTCTGTTTAAAATCCGATCTTTTCGTTGGCTGACTTTTCAACAGAAAAAGGGACGGTTTTGAAGGCTTACCTGAAAGACGACCGATCAGAAGCCAAAGTCGTGGAGGAGATTATATTGAAACCACACAGACTAGTAAGGCTAGCTATTCTGTTTTTTTTCTTTAAACCACATGCAGATTATACAGTCCCCATAATTTTGTTTTAATTCCAACCACCACCTCGGTCCATCCAAGTATGGATGCGGAGAACTGCAATTGTAGTTGTCTAGCCAGATGCATTGTTGCCTTCCACACATGAAATCTGCATGAACAACGAACTGCATTTCAGACAAAAGGCTCTCGATCTTGAAAAAATGAAATGATGGATACAGACAATTCATCAGTCTTACAGACAGTATCACCGATGACTAAAATGAGGGGAATTCGACGAAAGTGTAAAAACCAGGCACTAAGTGGGGTGAAAAATACAGATAATGACGAAAATGGGTCCCAATGAAAAACAAAGTGAATTTCAAAAAAGTTTTTCTCCTAGAAGTAATAAACTTTTTTTGTTCATAAGAGTTACTAGTCGTTCATGTGGCATCAAAGTTATTTGAAGGCAAACCCGGCAAAATTGTGAAAATTAGACACAAAGTTAGGCAAAATACCTATATAATCTTTTCATAGTTATTCTCTGTCGTTAATTGACAGTTTCCTCGTCTTGATTATTGTTCAGAGATATTTCTAACAAAAAGCTATTAAAATATCACTATTTGATAGATTCTTGGCAATTTATTTACACACAAGGTCTTCAAGGGAAATGGTGGTACAAATCCTTTAAATGGGTCATCACCAATAGAACGGACAAACTAAATGCACGCACAGTCTACTGGGACTGAACATACGTGTGCTCTCCGTAAAAAGATAACACAAAATGAGCCACAAGATCATTTCTTGAACGTAATTTTGTAGTAGTTCAAAGAACAGGCTGAGCTCCATTATTGTGACGCATTACTCAGTTTGATATCCTCAAGAAAATTTACTCTGCACCAGATGCTTTCGAAGGTATTTCCTTCAAAAGTGGCTCCGGCGATATTCAACTAATTTTTTTCGGCTGGATCTTGCAGTTGAAGATTTTACTTCATGTGGTTTTCTCGGTAGACCCCCGTATTGACCATGCTGAAGAGCTTTGCTGAGCAATCAGTGTTTGTTGGAACCGACGAAGGTGTTTACAAAGTTCCATTCCAGCATTGCAGAGACTATGCATCGCTCCAGAGCTGTGTGGATGCTCAAGATCCGTACTGCAGCTGGGAGAATGGAACGTGTTTGTATTCAAGGGAAGGTTGAGTTTAATAAGGGTGTCAAGCCGTTGAAAGGTGTCTCGGTGATTGCTTAATCTTCAACATTTGTAATAAGGCAGTATATTTAATATAACTGCTTAGCAAACCAAAATTTAATATCCGAAGAATGCAATCATCACAATGCCATGATCTTCAAGTCTTGACTTTTCAGGTGCTCGTACAATATGGGCCCGTTCGTCTTTTTTTCTCATGGATAATAGCGAGCACAATGCCTGAGTTGACTCGACTTGATAATTATGACAACTGTTGATCAAAAGCATTGTGATTTGATGCTGAAATTTATTTTGTCTTTCTGACTCGGATGGTATTTATGAAAAGTGGAGAACATATTTCCTAAATTAGATAATTAGTTCATATCTTTTAGCAAGTCCTTAGTACTGAATGAACCATGAAGAGTTTGCTTGATCCAGAAAACGATTTTACAATTGTGACCCTTTGATTGCTACTTCATTCAGACAACGAAACATTGCATTGTATTTCATGTATTTCATTCAAAACAAGTCGCATTTTCACTTTGTTTTGTCTGTAGATTTCCGGATATCTGCCCCCCAACACCGTGCAACGGTAATTACCCAATGTTTTAATGTTTTGTGCTTTCATAGTAAAACTGTTTCTCCACCCTGAGCCTCTAGGCTGTCTGAAAGGTTGATAGAAAGTTGGAGCAGAGGCTGGTGGGTTATCCCATGAATGCTAATGGGTCGACGAGAAAGGCTCCTGAAATGATCTGCAACGTCAAGGAGAAGAGTTACAGGCTGGCTGACGAAAGCTTTCAGTTTGGTGCACAAAAGCTAGCACGAATTGCTTGCACGTAGACTTGAAGATTGTTAAGATGGCCAAGGTGTTTCCTCCTTCATTCAGCCACTATATTACATATTGGAACATACCGAGATAATGAGAATAATGATTGTGAATGAAAAGGATGTTCTGAGACTGTTTACTTTGTAAACAGCAAAGAGTTTTTCAAATACTTTTCAATAAATTCGAAATTGCCTTAAGCACGAAGATGTTGTCATTTCGATAATAGACCGTTTCTGTTTTATCAGAAAGTAGAATCATCATCCACAATTGTCCAAGTTCGCAAGTCAGCTATATTCGACACCTGCATTTCTCCAACCATCCCTTACACCTGTACGTAACGGCTGAAGCTGCCAGGAAGGACAATCTTAGTATTGTGGACAATGAAATCACTTGCCATCCGTGTGCCAGTTTGCCGTACACCGAAAGCAGATCCGTCAGTACGTGCAGGGAGTTTCTGGCCTTGCACATTAACGGATCATCCACGGAGCGCGAGAACTGTTCGTGTTCTCTGGTCCTGGAGATAGAATGCGGCGCGACCAAGACAATCAATTTCAACATCACTGTGGATGACTCCGGTAAATTTGAAAAGTATCACTGTCTTTGTATGTAAAGCGTGGTAAATCAAACTTTCCTCAAAATGATTTTGGCAGAATACAGCCAATTTCAGTTGACCAACACGGGTGGTACTGCAGATTAAATTTCCTAAAACTCTATCACCTACGTGTGCTAAACTGTATCCACCTTTCCAGAATGTTAAAACAATTCTCAAATGAGTAAATCATTGGTGTATTTCTCAGCAATTAAGTTGATTGATTTGCGGGTGGCGTTTTGGACAGATGAAGAGTAATACACACTTTTTTCTACTCCTCAAAGTATTAATTGATTGTTTTCTTACAGATCCTGTCTTGGACACAGAGTGCCTTGAAGATGTTGCGGATTTTGATTGCGAAATTTCGCGCTATAAATTTCAGTTCGACAAGTGGATCTGTAATCAGGTATGTCTGTATCTCAAATGAGAACGTCGGTAGAAGGCGTTATACTGAGGGGGTATATGCCAGGATGTGCTTGATACCAATTCGAAGGGTCAAACTGAATAAATCGAACTGGATATTCACTTGCTTGGCAACCATTATTCATCAGGCTGCCATCTATGGCAACACTATTCTGGGTAGACACATCAATAGATCTCAGGATCCATATTCACACAGAAATTCTGGATTTGAGGAACTATTGCATTGTACCAAGTCACAGCATGTAGCTTATTGGTCAAAGGGGTATTGACCGGATGCCTTCCTATTTCTACCGGTTTCTAATTCTGACCGTCCTGATCAGACATTTCCATCATCTCATTTGTCTATGAGGGATACGATTATCTGTCTCTAATAGATATTAATTTGTCTACAGAAAAGGATGCAAAGAAAAAAAATAAACCCCCCAAGACGAGTATAGGTAGTGCGGTCATTTCAGGTCGTAGTTTTTCTTACTACGTGGTATGACTTAAATAGGCTGTAAACGACCACCTACAAAATGAAACGTAAAGCACAAGCCCTGGTAGTGTGGTAGAAACGTTCTTGTTGAATTGGGGTCCGAAAGAAATTTAATCTGAAACATGGATCTTTGACGTTTTTTACAGGCTAAGTCTTGTGGCTTAGAGGAGCTTCATTCTTGCAAAAAATGTCCTTGAACTCCAAGGCAATGATGTAATTTTTACCACCGACTGATGCTTGAGCTAAACAAGGTTTTGCGCCTTCCTGACTTATCAGCAGCCACATTTGTTGTACTGAGAAATCTGTGATAAGAATCCTCAAGGTAGATTTTGTATATTTTTGATATATTCTGTTGCTTAATATAAAACAAGTATCTTGTCCTTATGATGTGACCCTTATTAATTAATTAATGGTAGCATTGCAGCTTTCTCACGTAGAGGAATTATTTTGTAACTGTCCATCCAATATAGTTGAAAACCTTTGAGATATAAATTTGACTACGTATCATTTCCAAAAATTTGTACATTTCATTTTAACTAATGTAACTCGTCAGTAGAAGGTCTTGTAGGTTACATGTTGTTCGCATTCATATACTTTATTTGGTAATGCTGCTTTTAATGACATAAAACAGGATTTTTGGATTGTTACAATGAGTACGTATGGTGGAACCCATCGTGACATTGACTGTTACATTTGATGACACAAAGACTATGTTGACAAAAATGCCCCCTTTATCAGTTCTTAGGCTCGCCATACACGTAGATTAACTTTCCGAGGAGTTTCCTTAATATTGTTATTGATTTTTTGTTGATACATTCTGGTTGGTCGTTGACCGTCACCAGTTTTAATCAGCAAGCGTCATTTGTTTTGTATGCTAATCGAACAAGGTTTGTTGAAATCAAGATGGCAACCCACTAATCGTCTTAAGTCGAGATGGGGGGATTTTCTCATTCGAGTATTGGAACTTAGAATTAAAAAGAGTACTTATTTTTCATTGGTTTAAATTATCACTCTAAGATTGTCATCCAAAAATGTGGGCGTTTAAATTTATTTCACAGATTTCTTGACTATGATTAGGTAGTGCCAGGTTTTTTGGCTGGATGGAAAGGTTGGGTCTTTATGATGAGTTTTGTACTTTATTGACTCTCAATCGCGAAAAAAATTCATTCAAAAAAAATTGTAAAAATGAACTCGAGAAATGTATCTCGTAAAAACACAGATATATTTTGAAAATCCCTTTATATTTTGGAAAAATCGTTATCACAGACCTTTTTTCTCAATCCTTAATGGAATATATTTTTTCCACTTATTAATAAAGAGATATACTTTTCAATTACGTTTTTATGAGATAGTGAAACAAACTTGAAAATATACATCTCATAAAAACGAACTTCGACAAAATATACTATACTGTTTTAAATAGGTATATAATGCCTCTATTGGAATCATAGTTAAAAATTAATGCCTTTGTACATTTTATTCCTTTTCAGCTTGTGGTGGTGGCTTAATTATTAACCGTGTATACTGTACTATTTGTCAAAACAGGAGACGCGTAAATTAAGCTAGTTAATTATAGACAGTTTCAGTCATTTGAGTAGTGTGATTTAGTTTGTCTTGTCGACTGCCTCTGTTGTATTGCTGATATTGATATTAGTTAGTTCAGCTTGTGGAACCGTAAGCCCTCTTTAGTTTTATGGAACAAACATAAGTTGTCTATAAGTGCAGAAATCAATTGTAATTGGAGTAAATTTGATAAACGTATTCGTCAAAGGACTTGGAGGACACTTGTGGAACCACTGTATGGGTGCACTTAGTGGAGCTGGTATTGTGAAGATGCCTGATCTTGTTCGTTCAAGGACACGTCTATAACCACTTATTTTTTGAATTGTTTACAATAATACATTTTCCGGGATTATTTTAGATGCTGTAGATTATAGCCTAGGGCTCTTAAAGAAGAAAAGCCACATTTAAGAGGCTGTGGAATAGCCTCTATGATGCCAAATGAAAAGAGGCTTAGGTATTGCCCGGTTTTATTTAAGAGGCTGTGGAGTGTTGTTTAAACAAGAGAGGTATACATTTTTGTGGTGTGGTTTAAGACGCTGTGGATTAGCCCAGTGTTGTTTTAAATAACAAAGATTTAGGTATCACCCGGTGTAAATTAAGACATTGTCGATAATTCTTGTGTTATTAAATTTAAAGTGTTACCAATACAACCTGGTGTCAATTAATTATACGCTAAAAAA
>NW_019091706.1:155796-174858 GCF_001949145.1 Acanthaster planci | reverse complement strand
TTGAAACTTAATGTTGTCATTTGATTAATTAGTCCGTGCCTCATTGGCCATAAGTTTAATAGAGCTGAACGCTGAAACTTGCCAGTCAGCGCTTCTCATGTGAATTTCAATTTTACTATTTTCCGAACGAAATAATTCCAAAACAATTGCCTAGGCCTATAAGCATTTCGATGTACACCCATTCAAGAAAAATCGGCCATCATTATTTGAGTTGTCAATGATATGTTGTTCCAATCAAGCTTCTTGTCCAAATTCCAGGTTGGTATGCTAACACTACAAAATATCACATCGGTAGTACGAAGTCTCCGTAGTCTCCGTAGCTGTAGGCCTAACGTGTCTCTTTGGATTTGAGAGGCAATGAATTGTATACGCGGTCACCAATGCTGCCACTGCACGAGTGAAAAACCGCGGCGGTTGGTGAATAAAACTTGAAAAACTGCACCCAGGCGAATGGTTCACAGGAAGACTCAAAAAGCCAGTTTTCACAGCTATACACTGGACAGCTGGCGGAATTCATAGCTCGATCATGGCATCGACAATTTTGTTCTCTTGTTTTTAGCAAAATGGATTTTGGAGAATGTAGGCCTAATTAAGGGGAGAGCATAGATAGAGAATAGACTTGAAACTTAGGATTTGTGTATGAATCAGTGGCTTATCCAGCTTTTGGTGGGGCGGATTCAAAAGCGAACTCGGCTTATGATGTTGAGGCGAAGAAGAAAAAAATCAAAAGCCCATACTCACGATTGATCCTGACAAAGTTTATTTACTGGTGTTGTTTTATTGGGGTTTGATAGACAAATTTACCAATTACGTTCGTTCCTACTCAAATATGACGTATTCTATGTAAAAAATAACAACAACAAACAAACAAAAACAAGAATCTGTCGGGGGGGGGGACAAGTTGTCCCCCTGCCCCCGCTAGATACGCCACTGGTATAAACATGGAGGTAGGTACTACTAGTAGATTCGCATTGCACGTTCTCGGTGCACGGATGTACAATCTTCGTCCATAGAGTCGACATTAAGCGCTGAATATACCTTACAATATTCACAATACATACATATTGTTTATCATGAGGTTGTAATTCGGTCAATAATGATCAAGGGGATGCCAGTTATCCACATATATACACTTTGTGTAACTGTTTCAATAAAGTAATATTACGTGGAAAATAAAGTGAACTGAACTGAACTGAGTTCATCATTGCTTCGTTGTTGAGCCACAGTGTGAAGTGAAAACGTGGCATGGGGACGTCATCAACAGTACACGACGACTGTTTCCTGAACTGGGATTGGCCTAGTTCCCTGCTCTTACTACCATGTCTAACATATGGAGCGCACTTTCACCACGGATCAACAGACTATTCGTCGGGTAACAGATCTCTAAATCTGCAGCGCGACTGGGACCACAGATTTGTGCAGGTAAAATTAATTATTTTTGCTTTTCTTTCAGTCTCATTTTGTGGATTTTCGACTGTAACCACTGTGAAGCTGTGCCATACTGCATTATTGTCAGTGCACTTTCCACGTTCTGATGCTGTACTTTGCATATTTTATATTATTACACTACCCACAGCGGACATCGGAGGTCCTAAATTGTACACAATGCTGTTTACCAGTTGCAGTATTGCAGATTAGCGTTTGTCATTGCCAGAAATTAAAGTTTCAATCTCGATCAGGGCTTTTTTAGGTGATTGCCGATTTGGGGGATTGTAAATTGGGGGACCGTGTTCTTATAATAGAAGGGAGAGTTACATTTTAACGTTTGAGTTGACCTTGGTAGACTGTGATAGCCTGTGACATCATGCTCAATAACTGCAGGGTTAATTTTGTCAAAAAATTGCAGGGTTTTGAGGGAAATTTTGACGGGAAACTGAGTATTTGAACACATGACAAATGGTGAAATAAAATTTGCACGTTAGCTTATTACTCAGTAAAAAAAAGCCACATTTTCTCTCAATTTCTATTTGAAATTTCAAAAAAATAGGGTCAGCACAATAAAGAGAGTGTTGCCTTTCTTTTTGGGGAAGGGGAGACTTACCAGTTTTGCAAGACTAAAATGTCAAAGACCATTTTGCCATGTTTGGAATATTTTGGCTGGTCCATGTTTGGAATATTTTGGCTGCTACATGTATCATGGATGTTTTCCTATCTCCGAGCATGTACTACATGTATGTCTATGCAGGCCTAGGCCTACTCCCAGAGCAGCACTTGTTAGCCACACTCCATGACCGTGTGACTCTCAGGTCCACATTTTTATTTGTTCGTAACACTATGGGATTTTGAATGTGCCTACTTATTTGGCCTAAAACTGCACTTTATCAATAAAATCTTCCCCCCAAATGCCTGAACACGCATGCTTAATGGTGTTTTGACCGTATAACCAGCTATTTTTTTCAAAATTCAGATATTTTACTTATGATCCTGCTTCTCTTCACAACGATTCACATATCTGAGCTGCATACTGTGGCGTATGTCCGTGGAAACAAAGACTGGCTCCCGTCCCAGTCCTCCAACCAGTCCAAAGTCTGACAGTCCGACCTGTCTAATGACATGTGAAGTATCCTGTCATGGGCAACCTCAATTCCACGGGCTGTGTGCACGTTCCTTCACTGGGCATCATCGTAGCACGGCAAGATCGTTCCCATGGGACCGAGGTTGCTTTATTGGACTGGTCACTGTCCCTGTTATATACATGTACGTTTGGAGGACTGGGATGGGACGGGAAACCAGTTCCCTGTATCAACGGACATTCACCACAGTATGCAGCTCAGATATGTGGATTGTTGGTGAAGAGAGGCAGGATCATAAGTAAACTCTCACTGTGTCCATACATGTACATGTGGTAGGAGTTAAGGATCCAGACACAGTGTTCTTGCCACCAAACGCAGCAAATTCTTTAATGGCAAGTTCATTCATTCAGCTTAAGAAACTGAAGTCTGTGACTGCAAATTATTTACACGTATGTCGGGTAATAGTTATTTTTAAAGTTAAGAATCATTCCATGATGGCTAGATACAACAATGCTTTCAGAACCGTGGAAAAGAACACTTAGACTGAAACTATGAGTGCTGAATAGTACATGTACACAAAATAAAACATATCAGGGACTCTAAGTCCATTTGCTGTCTTTGGCGACAAAGCTAACATTGTCTGTGGTTGTTGTGTTACCAGTCACCATGATGGAAGAAGTAACGAGTGATGATCACGCAGCCACACCCCCACCGGCCTCACCAGGTACGTCTACGTTTGATTGCATTGGCTTTCCATACAATCAGCAGCACCACTGAGTTGTGTGTGTGGGCACAATGTGGTTCTTTTATCACACAATCAAAAAGTACTTTTAAAACTGTCATCATTGCCACGTTTTTTTAAGAGTTGAAAGAAAATATTTTTCATTTGCTCCTAAAATAGTAAATGACATATTTTGAGAGATTACTGAACTTATCACGAGTCAACGCCAGGATAGAGTTGACGTCACCTGCTTTTTTTAACCAGTCTTTTTCAACATCTTTCACTTTGTGCTCTTAGGCAGTGCTCAATGTAGATTTTGTGTAGGATAAGTCACCTGTATACGTACTTCCAGAAAGTTCTAACCTACGTACGTACTTCCAGAAAGTTCTAACCTACATGTACGTACGTACTTCCAGAAAGTTCTAACCTACAGATTACAATTCTCTGAAGCATACTTGTATAATTTTATTTCCATGTTTTTTGTACTTCTCTCTGCAGTTTCAAGTGTGGCCCCCCCTGTCAATCCATTGACCCCGTCAACCTACGTTCCCCCTCCCCAGCCCTCTCAGATGTACGTTCCCCCACCTCTTGCCTCCCAAGCTGGGACTCAGCCGCAGGGTTTCACTCCATCCCAGGATGCATCGCAACCTCAGTCCCAGGTGTACACTCCATCCCAGCATCCCCTGTCGCCAGGCACACAGTCAGGCCAGGTAACAGTCAAAATGTAGGCATGTTTAGACTGCTGTGAAATTGCCCATCAAAGAAAAAGGAAGTTATCCACTCAGTTCAGACTTCACAAGAAGTTTCTGTCACAATCCTAGGATTTCCCAAGCTTGCGAGTGTTTCAATCCATGGAACTTTAAAAAAGATATGTAGGAGATGTTGTGCCAAAAAAGACCCACAGAAAGTACATGCATACCATGGCAGTAGCCACTAGACCTTTCTGTTATTGCCGATGCATTTCATGGCTGGCCAAAGTTTGCGGAAAGTTCATGCTTGGTTTGTAACTGGTTTTGCCTCAAAATGCACATTCACCCAATAGATGAAGTTTGTTTCATTTGGGATCTAGTTGTAGAGTGTTTATCCTTTGGTGGTGTTGGGAAGCCTAGGGCGTTTTTTCAACACTTTGGTTGATTTAAATGATCGTTCGCGTTGGCCAGCCATAGTTTGCCAATTACCGTTAGCATAGGCAAAGCCTAAAACTACATGTATGACATAGAGAAAAAGTCTGATGGCTTAGGAAGGGAAACAGGCCTATGAATGGCAATATATAGGAAATCAATACAAAATAGTGGATCAATCAAATCATTTTTTTGGGCTGAGCCTAAATAAATGTACATGTGTTTTTCTTTGCCTTTTCCCTCTTCTTTAGCAGGGGGCAAGTACTGCCGTCTCGGTACCCTTTGAAGACAACACGTCTCCTTCACCCAACCACCAGGGGGCGTATCAAAGCCAAGCAGGTGGTGGAGGGGGTGGGGGCTTATTTGGCTGGGGGAGTAGCTTCATGAAGAAAATGGTAGAGAAGACCAAGGTAAGATGGGCAGTCATGTTAGTGGTTCTGTTGCAGGTGGCTCCCAGGACACCTTGACATTTGGGTGAGTCAGTCTCACTTCAATCATGCAGGTGTTCCCATGGAGTATCCTGGACTTACACCTCACTGACTCTGGTTCAAACCCTGATTTGAAGGGTTCTCTTTTTTTTCCTTTCCAGAGTTCCGTAGACTCGATGATCACAACCTTAGACCCAGGAATGGCACCCATCATAAGTAAGTTGACGTCTCACAACCATGTTTGAGAATAGTCCTCCCTGCTTCCAAGCTGTTTTGCTTCTTTAACTCACTTTCAACCTGTAGTAAGCATGCTGAACTGAGAGAGACTATGTTGCAGACCTGCATGCTGAAACAAATTGAGAAAAGTTTTGTATGGGTTGGAGGGTTCTTTTTTAGACTTCCACTTTCATGTACTGAATTTCGGCCTGCTGTGACCAAAGGCTTCTGGTTTTTGCTCCAGTAGCCACATGTTTGCAGGAATTAATTTTATCGTGCAACGATTTGCAACCCACAGAATCAGGGGGTGATGTGTATGTTGTTGTGGCATCCGACAAGGAGGTCAAAGTGGCTGCCGTGCGAGATGCCTTCCAGAAGGTGTTCGGTCGGGCCACGGTTGTGGGCAAGCCCGGCCAGTCCAACATCGCCCCTCAACCCGAGGGGTACGCGGCGGGGAGCAAAGGGGCCCAGGAGAGGATCGATAACCTCAGGCGGAACGGCTTTGTGGACGAGAGGCAAACTGTGGTGTCCGTCGAGAACTTCATCGTCGAGCTTCTGCCTGAGAAGTGAGTTAGAAATCAGAAATGCAGGACATTGTCCTAACTGTTGTAAAGCTTGATTGTTAATTGTTCTGGATGGAAGGGAAACTTTGATGTAAATATGTTTAAAATGGGAGAAAGTAGTCTTTGGGTGGTAAATGAACGTGTAGTTCATTTTAGTTTAGAATTTTAGTTGCTTTAGAACAAAGTGGTTTAAAAATTCTGTTGATTTCATTTTTGTAAATTTGTCATGCTCTGAAGTACTGGAAATCGTATTTCATTTTCTGGCCACCTATTTCAATATGATTTTTACATACACCCTAGGGGGTAAAGGTCAAAGGACTTGTTCCTTCCCATTTTTTAGATCTTTATCTTTGGTTTATGGAAAGGTGACTTTGATGACTTTGTTGTTTTCATCAGGATTTGCTATTGGGAATTTTATTTGTGGCTCAGTATCTCATATCTGCCGGGGAGCATTTGGATACTGTCAAAAGACCCTTATTTATCGACTTGGGATGCTGTTTAGTGCTTTGTATGGTCATTGTCAGGGAGAGTGTTATTAAACTAACCTGTTTTTCTCTGGCTTGTAGGTGGTATGACATAGGTTGCGTGTTGCTTCAGGACCCTGTTTATAACATCTCCTTAGAAGCCTTCACCCAGGCCACGCCTGTCCCCTTTGACCTTGTGACCTCGGCGCAATCCCAGACACCCCCAGACTACACCCTGCGGTGGTCAGGGCTGGCTGTAACCATTGGTGAGGTGATCGAACGTGACATGCCGGGGGTGAGCCGTGCTGACTGGCACGTGGCATTCACAGGGGTGTCACGCCGGGATATGATCTACAGCACGGCATTAGCACTGGCTGGCATGTACCAGCTCAGGTTACCACTGAAGGCAGACACAATATAGCAGCACCAAAAGGGAAAGACAGAATTAAGATCAAATTCTCCCAACCCAAACTCTGTAGTAGAAACAGAAGGAGTTCATCAGGGAGATGATAACTTCAGCTGAGTTGCTTGTTGAGAGAATTTAGTGTTTCTTAACTGATCCATACGTACACTTCAATGAAGTCAAGATTGGTAAGAGTTAAAGGTTCTTACTAGCATTCATTTTCAACTTTTTTACAAATTTGATGTTACGTCCATTTACTCCCTTGGTTTGTTACCCATGATGACGACTCAAGCCCAAATTATACAAACACTCTCTGAACCCATTAAGATAACCAGGTGGCTATAGTTCGCAACAGGAGAGAGTTTATTATAAGAAATCAGGGTGCTGATCGAAGTAAAAGTTGGAGCACGAAAAGGACTTAAAATTTCGGTTTGAAGTGGTCAAACTTAATCTTGATTACACCCCTACTTGGTGACAATGGTTCACATAGCACAGTCTGCAAAGTGTAGAATGAGACAAATATAGGACTGTAAACACCAATGTTTACATGGGACTGGCACTGAAAGAGGTTGGAAGCGAACAAGTATTCAGTTTGTAATTCTTTGTGTTTAATTTGGAGTTGCTGAGCAACAGACAAAAGCCACATGTGATAGTGCAACTAGGGTCTAATTTGGGGGTGGGGCACCAGAGGCCTCATTTCCGGTGGGGCTGGGCTAAAGGTTTATGTATATTTGTCTTCGGTCTTGGTTGTAATTTCAAGCCATAGAGTAGGGGGGAGTGCTCTACACCTCCCTAAATAATGATGGTTTGGAACAGGTGTAAAAAATGTATATTTTTCATATTTAAGAATATTTCTGTCAAGCTTTTGCTAGTTACTTAGTGCTGAAATGTCACGAGGAAAGTTATTATTACTTTTGAGTTATTTAATGTGAAAACTGAGCTTCATGTATGGAGTTGAGGATTTATTTCTCTGAAAGAGTATTTTTTATAGGAATAGGTTGTTGTGTCATTTTTCAATGGCAACGAAGTTTTGGATATTTTATGCAGAAAACATCTGCAGGCGGGAAGTGGGAAATTATAAATAACCGCAGGAAAATGTAAAATTGAACAACATGTCCCGGGTGACAGTTGATGAACTGTTTCCTGGAGACGACTTTGGTGATTTGCTGATTTCCGTGATGCCGTTTGTCACTTAAAGCCTGGTTTCCATACCGACGTGAGAAACGCAGAGATCAACGCAATCAAGACACAAGCTGCAACGCAGATAAATGGAAACATGTCAGACAGAAGTGTCGCCACAAACGCAAACCAGCCCCAGACGGATCGGCAAAGTTGAGCCTAGTGCAACTTTGTCGACTGTGTTGAGTCTCTGAGTAGACCCATACAAACACACCAGCTGGCATGACGGGCGTACAGCGATGTTTCTCTCGTTTAGTACCACTCATTTGATCCATTTTATCCTTATTACTAGCATATCCAACCCCAACAAAATAACTGATCATTAATAAACTACACCAGTATCAGTTTGGCTTCAAGAGGCAGCATAGCCACCTGAAAGGCATTTTTGGCGAAAATTTTCCGAGTTTCGGGCGCCATTTTGTTTAACTGTTTTGGTGAAATGACGTCGCGCAGCGTCTCTTCTGCGACTGTCGGCGCCTTGACGTCTTGCAGACCGTCTGCGTTACAAACGACCAACGGAAACCAGGCTTTATTTCGTCAAACAACAACACTGCTCATATCGCAGAATACTTTCATACATTATAATTCATCTGAGATATGAAAGGAGTCTCGCAGTGGGCTTTGCTGCTGTTTCATGGGGCACACATGCAGTTTTGGTTTTTCTTTTCTTAGGTTTTAGTATTAGTGTTACTGTATAATAAATTAATTTTTTTCAAACAAGTAGAGTCTCCTTAAATGTTCTCCAGAGGTTTACCCAATAGTTTGCTTTTTTCCCTTGGTTTTATCATTTGGAAATGTGGAACTTAAGCTTCTGTGTGTAGTCTGCAGACCGAAGAATGAGATTATTAGCTATATTGACCGTCGGAGAAGAGCCGAAATCAATCGTCACCCCAGTTCAAAGACTTGGCAGATCTTTATGGAGGGCTTGAACCGAGAGGTGTTGGAAGTATCCGTTAACCTCCCTTATCAGCCCTGTCCAGTACTATGCTATTTAGAAATCAAACAGGTTTCTCGAATGCCAACACTTACGACACTGTGCAAACGGGCTTGTGGGAAACTCTTTATTTGAATCCGAATGAGGGAAAATAACACTGATCAATGCGGTCGACCTCGTCTGCCGGCAATTGCGTACACAGAGTGATTATCGCCGAGTGACACTTAAGTGTATCAGAAAAGGCGGGAAATGACTTTGTGCCAACGATTGACTCGAATATTGTGAGAAAAGGGATGGACTGACCTTGCAGTGATTTCTTTGCACAGTTTAAAAGGAGCAACACGTCACAGATCACGTGTGAACGATGAACAAATCCGCAATGTTTAATTGGAGTGATAACAGGTCTCTGAGAACTTACTTATTCAAGGACACGAGCTGTTACAAATTATACAATGTGCAAAACTTCAGATAACCCGATTCGCACGGATCTAGGGAGTAACTAGTGAACCAAACTCAGAGTATGTAGATTGTCATCAATTCCAGTAGACAGTGGTCGCAGAGTCAACTACAATGGAAGGTAAGTCCTAGTTTTCCCCGAAAATAGCCGCGTGACAGTTTGGTTTTTTTTTGGAATGTACATTTATTTCCCTCTTTTCGTTTCGTCTAACGCAACAACTGTTCTTGTTTGTCCAACATCTCTTGTTTCTCGCGCTCTGTATAATTTAATAGACGTTCGATGCAGTAGGGAAATAAATGTTGAAAAACAAAATCGAATTTCTTCCCGGGCCATTTTGCGGAAACTCTTTTTCTGATTTGTGAATAAAGGGAGGTGAAGACAGACTTGTGTTTAACGCATTTTGACTCCACTTTTGAATCATTTGTCTCGATTACGAACCTTTGTGATAAAAGCATTGTTTATCGAATCAGTAAGCAACTTGCATTTCACATTCGAACAGGCAGGGGCGAGCTTGAAAAACAAAACAAAATACGAATAAGCCTGACTGATTAAATTTGGGCAGTGGGATGGCTTTACGGCCGTGGATTATTTGCGGGACCCCCAGTAATTGTTTTGATATTCTATCTTAGAAATGTCGAACAAAATAAGGTAATGATTCCGAATGTATCTAAACTTTCGTAACTAGGATACATTTTGAAGAGGGCACCTGGGGCCCCCCATTCTTCTCGAGGGGCGGGGCCACTCGGTGAGTTCAATGATCACGATTAAAATGTTGACAATGGCAGACAGTCGCCATCGTTTTCTTTTTTAAACTAACGCCCGGAGGGGCACACGGGAGGCACACGCCTAGAGCACAGAGGTGGGAGTGAGCCCCCATGCACCCACCCACCCCCCTTAGTTACACCACTGATTATGAATTGTCAACGTCGGATTTGAAGCGAAGATTCTGTCATTTCCACTTTTGTCGCCCTGGTTGCATCTCTCAGACAAACAAATCTGCTGAACTTCTTCTCAATATCACATAAGCCTTTCAATTTTGTTTATTTACGGGGGGGTATATGAATCAATGATATGGGGGTTTGTTGAATTTAGTCGAATTATTCAGAATCGGACCTCAAACGTTTTCAATTTTAGGGATTTCAGACGTTACTTCGTAAAGCCCTCCATAAAGATCTGCCAAGTCTTTGAACTGGGGTGACGATTGATTTCGGTTCTTCTCCGACGGTCAACATAGCTAATAATCTCATACTTCGGTCTGCAGACTACACACAGAAGCTTAATTTCCACATTTCCAAAATGATAAATCCAAGGGGAAAAAATGCAAACTATTGGGTAATAGTTCAATACATTTTCCCGTTTTGTCTTAGGTGTAAAGGCAGCAATCGAAGCGAAGAAAGCCGAATGGCAGAAACATTTTGAACAGAGCGACTTCAAATCAGTCAGCGAAATTTATTCGGTCGACTGCAAGCTATTGCCGCACGGGAAACCAACAGTCCACGGCCGGGAAGGTAAGCAGGGGTGGGGTGTGATAGAGTGGAGGTGGGGGTCGAAAAGGATCATCTTCATTCGGCCCCAAATGGTCGACCTTTAATAAATTCTTTGATTTTCGGGAAAAGAAATATTTCTATTTCAAAACAAGTGATGCTCATACTTCTGTTAAAAATGAGGAAAGTTAGTTCAATTGAAACAAACACGTATTTTACTGCAAGATATCCCCGAAGGACTGAGTGAACTTCGACAGAAAGGCAGTACGTCACTCAGTTGGGTAACCAATGAGATTGGGCCTATGACCGGAAATGCTGACGTCGTTTTTGAACTGGCCGACTACAAGTTTCTGAAGTCGGACGGGAGCTCTGTGACCGAAGGAAAGTAAGCATTTGGTGATACAAAAGCTTCAGCAGCCATGATTTCCCAAAAGCTCTTACGTTAAAGATAATAATTTATTCACCAATTTTTCGGGTTTTTTTTGTCTCAGGTAATTTTACAGGGTCAATCAAAACTACTAACAATGACCTAGTCCAGTGTTCTTAACAGCGCATGCCCAGACAAGCGCAACAGATAGACTAGCCTATCAGCGCAGCAACACACTGACTCACGCGCGTGCTTTCTTCCCGAAAGACCCTAGCTTTATGAAATAACGAAGTGGCTTAATACAGGGCAGTCACTAAAGACTATAAGACCTTAAATACCCCTTCATACTTGGCGTGAAAGTGAACTTGAATGAACATTGTGACATCGGATCAAATTTTTGTCTACACTTTTTCAAATATTTCATGACCACATATTTGCTTTGCTTTCGAGTTCACCTGTAATAGCTGGCTTTAAGTCCTCTTAAAATATAAACAAGCTTACTATACATGTACTATTCAGTTTAAACAGAAATACTTACAATTCATTCTCTTCCTTTTCAGACATGTCGCGATCTGGAAAAAGACATCCGACGGCTACAAGATGTACATCGATATCTTCAACGAAAATAACTAAGTCACATGAAACACGCTAAGTTAACTATCCCCATTCTCTGGCTTGGTTTCAACTCATCAGCCTGAAAAGACTTCGTAGCACGTTGAGTGCATGTACGTTCGAACTTACACTGAGATAGTTGAACACGTGTCCATGGTGGTTTGAAGAACACAGTACACCAATTTAAAATAAAGCTACTACGTATCTGCTGCGACGAGTAGTATTTTAATAGGTCTAAATAGGCTCTAGTCTCAAGTTATTTTATTTACCTAATCTACATTATTTAAAAATATATTATGAACTCTTCAAAATTCTCAGCATTGATAAGAAAATGGGTAGATTGTTACAGATATCTCGATATGAATCCATTCATGATTTCCTTACATCAGTCAAGAACTGATTTCACAGTTCAGTTGATTACACCTTTTGCTATGTTGGTATACTGGCTGGCCTACTTTTAATGCTATTTCTCGGACCTTTATCACTTTTGATAAAACACTGCGTCTCAAAATATAATTCGGTGACCCATATGAACCATTATAAAAGGACAAAGTAACAAAAGCATCAGCAACAAATAAAGGTATTCTATAAGGCAACATTTAAAGAAAAACCAACTTTTTCCCTCAGATTTTAGTAATCGTCTTACGGCATAAAAATAGACTATGAAAATTTACCATCTCCAGGCTAACGCCATGTAGTGCCTGTATAAGGTTTTTTTTATATACGTACGTCCTTATTTAAGATTTGACAGTGTAGGTCCTTACCAAGAGGCACATAGGATTTCTGCGACTCGTCCATGAAAAACAATTTATCCGTCCCGCAGGATTCCGGGTCAAATGCCTCCTTCACCAGATCTAATTTACGATACTTGTGTGTTTGGGTGGTTTCCATTTGATCCTTGACTCGGATGAACTTGGGGCGAGCGTAGGTAGGCAGGCGATTAGCCACTTCAGCATAGACTTCTTTCCACTCCAGTGTCTCGGTGCCATCTTGGAGGACAATGGCCGCCATACCAGCTCGTCCATCGTAGCCTTGGGTGAGAAATTTCCAACAAACACAAGTTACTGATTAAAACCATATCATCTGATTGAAAAAAATGTTTTTATTTTTCTCTCTTGTAATCAAGGAATAAATATGTATATATTAAAATCTCAACGATACAGTTTGGGTTCATGTAAACGCTCCACGAACGTTTTAACACTTTTGATTACCTGGTATCCTGACTCCATAAACGATGGCCTCTTTAATGTTCGGCAGATCTGTCAAAATGGCGGCCACTTCGGACGATGCCACGTTTTCGCCTTTCCATCTACATTCGGAGGGGACAATACAGCGGCAGATTGTATAATTTTAAACTCTGTGTTCAGTTTACGGCTTAAAGTGCAACGATGATATTAACAAGAAGACAACAACGATCAAAATGATCTCAGATCACCAAAACATTTCTTCCATAAATGCTGCAGGCGGTTTGACTAAAACAGATCCACGGAACTCCCCCTTTAAATTAGCTTCCCGAAACATCATCATGTCTCATTTGTTTTGACACCGTGAGGTTTCATGAATCTTTCAATGTTCATGGTGTTTTACCATTCATTTTAAAAATGTCAGATATTCGAACACAAGTAGGCCAAAATTTCAACTGGTGGCAATATGCGGAACGGGGTGTAATAAACTGGCATGTGTGACATTGTGAATAAAAAACCTAGAAAACGAACAAAAGTGGTAATGGTTTGCTCAGATCTGATAAGTTTCTGAGCTGTGAAAAGTGAAAAACGGGTTTTTTGAGTTTAAAGTGTTATCTCAGTTGCATTGCGCTGGCATCTTTAATGACAGTCTTGGGATTTTTTCTTTATTCTACATGTCAATAACTCGAAAATTTAAATAGCTACAGCTTGTCCATGGATTAAATAATCAAAACGTAACAAACAGTGCTGTAGGGAGATGTTTTCGTCAATTCCTCAGTACCCAAAAAATTGTCATGTTGATCTCTGCCATTCTGCCTTACTTTGCTTCACAAACTATGCCCAGTCATCCACGTCTATCTTGCAGCCTGCACCTACCTGAATGTATCTCCAAGTCTGTCCTTGAAGAAGACGTAATTCTTGCTGTCGATCATCATCAAGTCTCCCGAGTTGAAGTAGGCGTCCCCCATCACACGGACATTACGTATGATTTTCTTCTCGTCGGCTTCCTTACCGGCGACGTATCCTTCAAATTCAGCAGCTTTGCTGATCTTGGAAACCATCAGGCCCGTTTTACCTGTGGTGATATGAGAAACGAGGATTTACGATTTGAAGCGACTGAAAAGGCCCTTTCGTTTCACTTTCTGGGCTCAAAGACGCAGTTTTTGCTGACAGGTGGCTAAAAAACTATAAAAACCAAATAACAGCAACTACTTTTAACTGCTCTACGGAAACCTCCCATTTTTAACGCAAACAGCAAAAAATATCACCAATCAAATAAGAACATTGAACCAACTTTGGCCGGCCATATGCAACTATGACAGAGGTCTATAGACTGGCAACATGTCTCTTCCCGCGAAGCTGCCTGATACCATATTTAATCAAATGTTTCTATCATCCTCTTGTGTCGTCATGTTGCTTGCCTTTCTGTGTCAATTTACCGCATCAGTTTCTTAAACAAAGAGACAAAAGCAGTACATTCAAGAACTATTTAATAAGGTCGACATTTAAACGCAGCTGAAAAAATGAGCATCAAGAACTTGCACTTTTGGTCAATTTATTGTAACAGAATGGAAGTTTCCTGTCGCTACTCACTAAATGATAATAGTTTGATCTGAAATCAAATACCTTTTGGCAAAATGATGCATTTGCCATCCGGGCCTCTGATTGGCTGAGCTGTCTCCCAATCACATTCGATGATTTCAACATCGTTTAGTAACAACTTATTGCGTCATACGGTAAAAGAACCACACGAAAATATTTTAAGGCGTATTCGTGAGCAAGAACTTTCTAAAGGTTATAAAACTGCAGAGCGTGTGGCCAGGCTGGTTTCAGAGCCTACGAAAACACTTAACCCTAACCCTCCTCAATCCTCCACCTGTTGGAGGACTGAGGAGTGTTAGGGTTAAGTCTCTTCTTAATCACTCGATGGCTTGTATAAAGTATACAAAAAAGCAAAAGCCAATAAACCAGACGAACGTCATAATTATACGAGAGGCCATAGTGCGTGTTCAGAATGTGCAAGACAGTGAAAAAATGACAACGCCTTGAGTATATTTTGTTCTCTTAATGTGAAGGCACGAAGAAGGGAAATGGTGGATGTCTCACAGCCACTATGATGAAGCCTCTTCTCTCTTATACAAAGCTATTAGTTCAAACACCAATTCATGTATACCACTGCTTGAGCTCTTTTCTTATATTAGGTCCTATTTATGGGGAAAAGTTGATGCATGCTTCTCAAATGGACTGTGTGTGTTCATCACTGTCGCATATTTACCTTGGTCAGCGGGGAGTACGCCCCCACAGCCCCAACTGTCCCATCCGTGTTCATAAATCCACGATTACCCTCGCTCGATGCAAAGAACTCCCCGATCTGAGCTATACAAAACCGGTCCTGGAAGTCCGTCCAAATGTCTGTGGAGAGACCGTTACCAATAGCCAGCCACACGGAATGGTTGCGTTCCATGTCAGAGTCGCCCTGCAAGACGGGAACCAAACTCAAAAAGTCAATAAGCTCAACGTCACCACAACGTTGGCGTTCTTCACACGCCAGTTACATGTATTCGAACCCAAGATGATACGGCTGTTGCATCGCAGCAATACGATAACTCCCGTTTCTCAATGCCCTTTCTGTTTACAGGTTTAGGCAGTGAAAAGACAAACAACATTCTACTGGATTTGATCAGACCTTCTACTTGTGGATGGTTGTGATTCGAGAAGACTTGCTGCGTCGTTGTTCATATTTAATATGCGATAGTTGGGCCGGGGGGGCACGTCCCCACCACAAAAAAAGGATGAATGGAGATTGAACAAGGCTAACAAAAGCTTGCCCAAAAAAACACACCACTGGAAGTTGGTGTCCCCCCCCACTAGTAAAATCCTAGCTACGCCACTGATCCCCAAAGGTTGCATTGCTTAGGAGCATGATCGGAGTAATCGTCTGCCGATAACCCAAAATACCAACTAAGGCAATTCAAAAATAATGCCCCTAGTCGATACTACCATCTCCTTTATTGGCTGGCTCACGAATCCCTATTTGCACCACATATCCATCCCCCACAACGCATCCCCCACTTTTGCTTTCAGGCTGAGCTTGATTCCATTTTCTTTGACCACCTGGGATTTTGCCATCTGCACATCATGACAAAATAGCCGTAGCTGCGCCTCGCGAATCCCATACCTTTGGCTGTGCCAGTAGATATCGGCATATCTCTCCAATGTACTGGATTACGGTGACGTTGTATCGCCTCACATCTTCCCAGAAATGGCTTGCAGAAAACTTGTTGCGAATAACCATGGTACAACCTGCAAACACAGCAAGAGAGTTCCTCCAATTGTAGCTGTGTCACATCCGCGTGGGCAAGCGGATGGGTAGGTTCGGAAACATAGGTCTGGCCGAAGCCAAGCTCTTGCACCAAAATACCTTGAGGAAATCAAAACTTACTCGTCAAATCGCCTGTACTCCTCTTTTACTTGTGGTCCATCGACTATTTGTTAAACCCAAATATAAATCTAAAGTTGTCTTCAAGGGCATCTTAGGCCACGTCTGCTATCAGCATTTGTCCATGTATATCCAGTTTGGTGAAAACCTAGTGACTTATCTGTACGAAAGATCTGGAGGCGGCTTCATAATTTTTAGTTATAGACGCTGTAACTCTACCGCCCTCTCGTGCCTGATGTAACAAGAATTGCATACTTACCGGCGGTTATGACATTACCAACACCTATGACCATGCCAGCACTATGGAATAACGGCAGTGGAATATACATCACGTCCGATGAACTCAGGTTGAACATCTGTAGTAGGCTTCCTCCAACCATGACACGTTTCTGTGTCATCCGAGCTGCCTTAGGCATTCCTGGTATTTAAAGAAAGACACAAAATGTGGAAAGTTTCGAGTGTTTAGTTTAATTTCTGTTAATTTCCAAATATGTGGAAAGGCCAATTTTTTGGACACTTCTTTCAAATATTACTTGCCTGTTGTTCCTGATGTGTAGAAATAGAAAGCAGATTCTGAAGGCAAGATTCCCTTGCGTACGTCACGTGGTATCGCTTCGGTCGAGGCGAGAGGTGAGGCCAGATCAACCGGAAGGAATCCGTTGGGGAGAGTCTGTCCTTCTGGTTCTTGCATCATGAATACTTTGATGTCTTCAGCCTCGAGTGTAGTCAGGATTTCCTGTATCGCTGCTACCAGTTCGGCATCTTAGAAAGCGATTTAAACAATACGACACAGAATAAATTTATACAAAATGCTCTTTACTGTTTTATGCGTTTATCGATTAGGTTAAACTGTAAAATGAAGTTTTAAACCTGCCGCTTTTTAAGCCTCGAGCTGGACCAAGAGAGGGCTCAATAATCTTAGCAACGGAGGCTCCTTTGGTCGGAAGTAAACTTCGCTGGTTCACGAACAACTTGGAATGCACGCGTTACGGTCGCATCGCTACCAACGAAATGAACAATCCCGACCAATATGGCTCTTTCTAACACATGAGGGGGTGTTTCTACTCAGGCGGATATAGAGTCACTGGTCCTTTCTCGGGCCTTATGTAGACATCAATAACGTTCTAAGCCAGTTCGGTATTTCAAAACAAGCAAGGGTCATTCGGGAATAAAGCACGCGCGCAAGTCCGCGTACGTACTGGGTTGCGCAGTGATAGGGCAGACCTCGCACACGTACCGAAATGTCCTCCAACGCGCCCCATTTTGGACATGCGCTGCTCGAATAACAAACTTGCGAACACTTTGCCATGTTTGAACAGAATCATGTATGGATTTGTTCCCGTATGTACATGATGTAGACATAAATTAAACTTCGAATTCAATTTTTAGTCCGGCAACTTGCACTATTTTTCTGCTCAGGGTAAGTGACAGTGTTATCCATGATGCATTTTCAGGGAGCCAGTCATCTACTCGAAGGTTTGTCAATCTAGAAAAGCGCGCTTAGATTTTCTCACCGCCACCGCAGATGATGGTCTTGATTTTCCCGACTCGGATGCAGTTGATGAGCGCGTCTCCCCGCAGGCTGATGTTGAGATGGGCCCCTGTTGTCCCAAGCTTGAGGAGGGCGATCACGGTGGAAATGTAGGCTGGCTCATTGTGCATGAAGATGCCCACAATGTCACGGACCTGCAAAAGGAAATACAGGTATGCCTTTAAGGATGCATTGTCACTTACTGAAATCTTGGAACATAGGAAACGAGCTACAACCTAATTTGGATTCCCTTGAGACGCATGTGCATAACCAGAGTTCTTATTGTCTTGGGAAGACTTCTAAGATAACAGCCCATTTTGGAAAATGTTTAGAACACAACGCTATGCATTCATTATCTCTTTACACCGTCCTGGTGTAGGATTTAAAAAAACCAATTGTTCGTCTTAATTCTGCTTCAATGAGCGTTCCAACTGAGCTTTAAAGTATTTTCAGCTCTTTCCATCGATGCACACCCTTGCGTATGCTTTATTATTCACACGTTTCACAGGATTTTGATGACAAAGCTTAGGCCTAGTGGGAGTTTCATAACTGTTCGAGTTGTCAAGCTTGCCTTTTTAAACCCAATGTTTGAAGGTAATTATTACTAATATAATGACATTCTACATAAAAATAGCAATACTCCAGTCATGACTTTAGCCTCGGTTCTACATTTATATGCACCTTTACTGCATCTGTTTTCTGGAGGTAGTTCGCCATCTTGTTTGCAGCGTGGTCAATGTCACTGTAGGTATGCTTTTCATCCTTGTATAACACCAGAACTTTCTCAGGATTTCTCTTTGCATGGGACTCGAACACGTCCACTTGCAGGATTCCTTTCTCCAGGAGCTTCTCAGTAGGAGTGACCACCTTCCTGACAATCAGGAGGAACTGGGAGAGGTCGTGGAAGAAGGTTGGGTACGTCAGCTTAAAGAGCACCGCTAAAGCCGACACCCCACCGAGCACGCCACCCAGTAGTTGCAACAGAAGTCCCATGTTGGTCCCTAGCTCTTCCACTCGGCTAACAAGCGACAATAAAAGTCTGTGTAAAAAAATAGCAAAAGTCACTGGTTGCAAATTTAACAGGCACGGGAAAAAGGAACAGTGCCCCTTTTTTTACACTAGGTTCGAAAATGTGTCCAGGATTTTATTCTGAATGTTAGTTTGTTCACGGAATGGATCAACATCTCCCAACAGATAGTTCTATGGTAACCTGTTGTTTACAGCCTTTCAGTGGCAAAACAATCGAATATTTTCAGGAGTTAGAATTCTCATTTATAGAATTTGCAATGGGTGTGCGGGAACTGAGAGGAACTGTATTTTGAAATAATTTAAATGTTTGCTGTATCTCGTCTGGATTATGGACGGGGGATCAGGAATTAATACACTGACCGGGGGGAACCGTCCCGTCCACAAACATAAAAACAACAAAAAATAAATAAAATGGCA
>NW_019091706.1:115279-155466 GCF_001949145.1 Acanthaster planci | reverse complement strand
AATTCTGGGTCAATCTGACCCGGGAGTTTTTAGAGTGCATGTAAGGACGGATGCGTTGCTCAACACCTTAGTGTGTGACTATAGACCCTTATGACTTTGGGGGAAAATTCCAACTTGTGCCAACTTAAATGTGCAAGAAAAGGTTTTGGTGAAAGGTTTATTCCACCGCTTGGCTGAATGAACAATCTTTTCGAAACGTATACATACACATTGCATGCATGATGTATGCACCCGGACCGGATTAACAAGACTTCCAGCGTTCGGCAGGCCCTGTAGACCCCAGGGGGCAATCATTTTTAATACAGCTCCTTAAGCAAAAAAAAAAGTGTGAAAAAAAAATGTTTAAAATAACAACAGTTACCAGCTCAGATTCTATGTGATGATTATGCTAACCAAAACACAGCTAAATACGATCCCAAAACAACATACATGTACATCACATGGAGTTTTGGCTGGTAATTACCTGATTTATCGAGCAAGTTTTTCTTGCGCTTAAGCAAATTTTGTGCTTAAGCAGCTCTGAAATTGGCCGACAGTGCTATAGGTGCTATAGTGCCAGCAACAGGTTCAAAGCATTTGGAGCCTCATAAATTTAACAAGCTGTTGAACCTTTTGAAAAATCGGAATTTTCACAGAGAGAAGCTAGTGCGTGGCATCTATCTCTCATTTTTCGTCGACCCCTGGGCGGATCCAGGGAGAGAGGGTCAACGTACTGTCCTACTCATTGCCAATTATATAGGTCCTTTTGGGTTTTTCTGCCTATAAGTCTAAAGGTTGGAAGGTCCTCTAGCAAGCATTAACCCTCGGGCTCTTTTTGTGTGTTCATTTAACGACAAAATGAAAGGGAAAAAAATAACTTCAACACATCAGCACCACATGATGAAGTTGAAACATCACGTGACAGGTATACATTTTGGAAGAATTCTGTCACAGTCCTAACTCAACCATATTGTTCTGACTGACGCTATCGTTCGAAGCCATATCGAATCAACAATTCGTACCATTTACAATGTTACACAGTCGGTCCTCGGTCTTCAGTGTAAAGCCTCGTGTTTGGTCCAACGCATGCACCTTGCACATGTTGCAACTTAAGTCGGAAAAGGTCACGTCGAATGACGTTGTGTGCATAATAGATATACATGTACAGTGTACATGTACTTATCAGTATGGAGGTAGGACGTGGCGAGTTACACACAGAAATTCTGCCTCTGACAGTATGCATTTTATGCGCCCCAAGCAATCTGAATGTTGAACTCTGTATGCATCATGACGCACACAACTACCTATACCTTGATCGCGGTTTTCACATCGGTACGCAGGCCAGTACATGTATTGTCTTATCACTGAGACACTCACTCATCTACTTCGGCCGTCTTCAGTCACTGGGTCGTGCCAAGAGCTTCCGAGAATCGACTGTCAATACACTAGCACTAACTTATAAGTTATAGACAGAGAGCAGCACTCCACACAACAGCCTCGCTCAACGGCCAGGGCGGTGAGCGAGAGGCCAGAATTAGCTTTCAAGTTGGTTTGACCTTAAATCTGTCTGTGAGCCTATTCAGTACGTGTCCTTCACCCAGCCTCGAATCGATTTACGGTAACCTCATGCATATGCAGGTAGGCTGAACAATCAAGGAAGAATTCCTTTTTTTTGTATTATGTACAATCACGCGTTGCAATGAGCCGTTTCTGTGGGACAACATCCCCCTCCCCAAAGCGTGGCCTTACGTGACTACCCGGCGCTTGCTCAGTTATACTTTGTTAAAATTCCCAACTGGCTCATCTGATCATAGGATCTACACTTCTATATGGTAAACATGTGGCGGATACAACAACCACTTTCGGGGGGGGGCAACCTTTTTTGAGGGAGCAAATTTTTTGTCATGTTAAGCTTTAATTAATGACCATCCTTAGGCTTGAGGCTACATTTCAGGGCTTTTTATACGCTTTGGGAAGAAAGAGAAATAGAACTAAACCAAGCAAATTATCGACGAGCAGCTGAACTGGTCTGAACATGTTGATAAACTTGTGATTACAGTTCCGGCAAAGCTTGGAATGTTCCGACGTGTCAAACCATGATACCTACCAATTCAGTCTCTCAAACCTCTCTTTAGTTTACCCCATTTTGATTACTGTTATCAAATCTGGTCTGGCCATTTTCAAAAACACACCGATAAACTTGTCAAATTGCAGAAGTATGCTGCTAGTACTGAGTTTGAGCAAAGGGCTTGACTCCTCATGGACCCGAACTATTTAATGAGTTATGGTGGCTCTCCTTGCACAAACCGTCGATTCCTTGACCTTAAAGCAGTGTTCATGTATAGGTGTGTAAATAATTTTGTTCCGAATAATCTCCTTGTTGATTATAATAATCTTGCTAATGACTGTCTGAGTGTGTGTGTTTTTTTTATTCTTTGTAAGTCGTGTTACTTGTTCTTACTTTTTATTGTATGTACATGTTCTTTATTTTTACTTGTGCGTTTTGTACCTTGTAGCAGGGCCCTATGGAAGACCACTGTGTAGTGAATAGGCTACCCTGGTTAAATATAATTGTAATAATGATAATTATAACTTCGTTTCTAGAACTTTCAAAACTTTATGATCATTTTTTTGGGGGGGTGGGGCATGGCCCCCTGGTTCTTCCCTTAGGTAAAACCATCGATGTTGACATTCAGTGACTGTGAAAATGTGCATCACACACTCTATACGACGAATTGTAACAATAATGTGTCAATATTTGTGCCTTTGTAATTTTTTGTTTACAATTGTTTCCACATGGATTATGCATACATACACCAGACATGCCAGCGATGCTTTACACTGAATGCAAATATTGTCGGGGATATTCTAATCAATATGATTAGAATATTTCTACGTACAAGGGTATAGAGGCTGGCGGCGGGACGTGGCAAAGAGTTCTCAGTGAGGGCCTATCTGAGGGGCAGTTGGGGAGGGGGGACATATTAGGTCTAGAGGAGGGATCAAGTCCCAGCATTTTCCTTTAGTTATATCTTTATTTTCTTTGTTTTCTATATTTTCAGAGGGCTTCAAGTTGCAGACACGTGAGCGGGGTGATGATATGGGGGGGGGGCTAAACCACTGGTTTTGGCTTACACAATGATTCCTTGCAAATTCAAGTGCCTTTCACAGTCAAATTTCTGCCTAGACTGTCCCTAAATTTCCCCGCGGGATGTTTTATTATCTTCATGGATGTTTATAGGTTCTCCTGGCTATTTTAAATTATTTGTATTTAATTTCGCAGAATTGAGTTTCCAGGTTAGTCCAGTTGTTTAATCGAGTTTAAGCCACAGACACACATTTTCGGCGAGGGCGTTCAATTTCGTCTTGTAAGTAAGCGGAACCGTGTTCTGAGTCATTGGGAAAACATTTAATTCGTCGTTGGCCAAACAGTTTAATAATAAGTTTGTTCATTTTCGTCACATTTCATTGCGACATACGGAAGAATTAGGCTATTCTTGCGTGCCTGGGGAAATGTTCAGGCAAGTGGCACTGGAATAGCAATTTGGTCTCTGAATGTGGAAATCTTGCTCATTTCCGTCGCTGGAGCTAATGGACTGAAGCTACCAGTGGCCCACAGCTGTAATCGTGACTTTGGTCGACTTCTCCTGGCCACTCCAGGATAGCTCCCAGGATAGCTCAATGACCACCCCTACAAAAAGGGGGAAAAAGAAGGTCTTAAAGTTGTCATATCTGTAAAATTTCAATGGTTTTCGAAATGAGTAGCACATGAGTTCCTAGTGCTCATGACACATTCGACGAGTAGAGTGAATGTACATCACACGCGAAGAACATGTATGTACGGCTTCCCACAAGGCTTAGCGACGTCATATTTCCTCTACAAGATTTATATTATAACGGGTTTTTATATATTCAGGGCTGCCGTCAAGCTGGAGTGTGTCACCTCACTCTCCAGTCCAGAGGGTGTCGTAGTGTTCCATGGTAATTCTCAACTTGGACGCCGACATCTTGGCTGAATATTGTGATCCTCAGATATGTGAAGCTGTCAGGGTCTTTGAAGTAGGCCTACGAGTCAAATTAACAGCACGCGTACATGAACTCGATGACTGGTACAATATTGCACAGAGTATCCATGGAAGCAATCCCATCAGACGTAGTAGCAGTATTTCTCGGCAAGCAGTTATTATTTTGAAACTGTGTTCAACCTTGGTAAGCAGCAATATTGTCTGTATAAGTTACAGGTACATCAGGTTGGCTGAGATTGTTGCAAAGGGCTGCCTCGAGAGAATAGAATGGATATTTCTAGCCTGCACTTGACGATACACTGCCCGATGTCTGGTCATCATTATTCGTGTAATAATGGTGGCGTTCATTGAAGGCGCAGCCTCGTGCATGTGATTATTATGGTGTTCCATATGTGCCATCTGGTCGCATTTTTCGACAGGCGTCGCATTTTTAGACCGGGCGTTTTGTTTTCACTTTATATGCTTAGGTGAAAGCGAAATTGTACAACGTTGCAAATATTTACCTACCAGCCTGCATTCCATGGATTATATGTTCAGTTGAGTTGACCTGATGCAGGTCTTGTTAATAAAAGTTAGGCTAACTTCATCGCAGATTATTCCCAATTACCATGTAATGAAATTTTCTTAGAATCACTTTTTGTGCACGTCTGCACTCTTCTTCAGTGTATGGAGACTGTATGGAATTTTATTTTGAGTAAGGCGAACTGAAAGGTGCACTTTTTAAACATTCAAAATTAACCAAGCATTTCTGGACAAGTGAGGGCGCTTTTGCCTTAGACACTGTTCAGTTTGCATGTTTTCATGCTTAAACTGTGAACTCCAAACTTATTATTTAAAAACATTTCTGAATAAAAGATTGCTCACTGGCTTATAGTGATATTCTTCCACGAGAATAAATTGTCAAAGGAAATGAAATCTTGATAGCGGTGTTTCAAAAGTCTAGAAATTCTTTGTGTATAACCAGTGCAACACTGAGATTCAGTACCTTGGATGACATCATAGTTTGCTCATGAATAGGCAAATGCCATTAGCATAAAAACCGGAAAAGCTCCAAAATATGGGTAACAAGAGTAAAACAATTATTAAAAATTGTGTTAATTGAAAACGAAAGTTGCGATTTCAAGGATTTTAGTAAATTTAAGTAAAATATTTCTAATGGTCCCTTTCAGTTTATTTCTTTATGAACTGTAAAATAATTATTAGAGTATTTTGGTGAGTTTTTGTTTTAGCTCTCACTGAAAGATTATCATCAAATAGAATCTCATAACTGTTCACCTGCGCACGAGAACACCGAAATGCACTAGAGGTCTTCATGTATCTTAGATTTTTGGAGTGAGAAGTCATTTTGGAAAAAAAACTATTTCTCTTTCAGGTCAGCTAATTTTGCTGATTAATTAGTATGCTAACAAATATTTTATTCTTTTTCAGAAGTATACGAACGAAAAAATTGCGGATTCTAAATTATTGCAAGATATTTTTTCCTATTCGAAAATTTTATCGGGGTCAACATTCAGGCTCTATATAATAGCCGTGAGAATATTTTCCGGGCAGTGTAATTTTTTTCCTTAGGAAGGTTCGAGGTAATTATCGTATACGGGCGTGGTTAACTGCAAGCTCGATAAGGTTAGCGGACACTTAATTAGAAACTTAAAGGTTTCGTAAATACGTAACCATTCCAAAAACATAATACATTCAATGTTTACCCTATTAATTCTGACCCAAGAATGAACAAAAGAACGAACCCTCCCCATGAAAAGTCATCCCCCCTTGCATTTCGGAAACGGAAAAAAAATCGAACCCACGTTCCTAGTCCTGGGGATGCCATTATTGATTAGGCTTTACACAAATTGCTAATCCAACTCAGCTACCAGTCACCCCCCCTTTAGCATAAAGCCCCCTGCTCGCCTCCCATGCTCAGAATTCTGGCTACGCCGCTGCACCAGGCCATTCCAATGAGCCTTTTCAATTAATTCTGTCCCTGTATAAAATGTATACATGCATCCCTATTTAACCCTCTTTTCGTTTTAATTTTTAGAATGTTTTTGCCCATCAAGGATTTATTACTGTTTTAGCGTAATGGCAGTATAGCCATTGAGCAAAGCGTTCTTGCAGATATTTTCAGTGGAAAAGTTTTGAACAGGAAGCCCCTGTATAATATAAACTGTCGTTTTCCTGCAATGACACCATAGCAACAGCGCCCTCATTTGTCAGGAAAAGCTGGAAAAAATTAACATTTTAAAAAGACAAAATTACGGTAATATACCCTACACATTTGCACAGGATATGAATTTTCGAACTTAAGTTCATGCTAAGTGGCAGAAGCAAGGGCCTGGATTTAATCAGGCAAAACTCCAGTTTGGTTCAGTGGAATGAGTAGGAGCAAATTTTCAAGCGGTCTTTTGTGGAGTCAAGTTTTCTGCAGAGGCTCACTTTAATACGAGGACATTCGATCATTTTATTTTCCCCCTACAAATATCCATAAGTTTGGGTGCACGCAGGGCACTCTGGGATGGCAGGTAGAGATATAGAGGCTTTGCGTTGTAGCCATCTTGCAGGGCAGTTCTTTTGTTCCACGGGAAACCTCCTTGGAGCATACCCTGTGGAACAAACGCATCGGCCTGCAAGATGGCAGCCATGCAAACCCTCAATAGTGCGTCCATTTCCGCTCTATATTCCTTGGCAAAACATGGCCATAGTAAATTCAATTCAGACGACTCCCTCCCTACTCTGTATGCCAACTGATCCGATGCCTCCTTGAACGGTTAAATTTCCTTTGCATGCCAATCTTAAAGCAACAAAAAGGCCCATCAGTTCTTTAATTAGCATTATTTCCAATTTTTGTTTTGCTTTTTCGAAGAGCATTTTGGTTTTTAGATCAATGCCAATTTCCAGAGAGTTCATGGGAAAAACTGGGATGTCATATAACCAAGAAGAAAACCTCAAAAAACTACACATGTAGCAGGAGAGCAGACGGTAACTGCAAGCTTTATTGGAAACAAATTCGCAGATGTGGTGCACCCACACTGTTGACATACATGTACACGTGTTGATTGCACGCTTTACATTGCGGTACACTCCATGCATGAACAGCTGGTCCAAAATCTGAAGCTAGCGGGCGCCGTATACACGACAGAGTTGACTAGGCCAAGGTTCCCGTTTGAGAAGGTGGGGCAAGGGCATGGAACATTTGCCACCTTCGCCCTACTTCTCAACTCTTTCTCGCCACTTTTTGGGCACGAGCTACTCCCAGCAGAAAAAAAAAAATGTTGTGCCCACCATTATGGGAAAGGTGCTGGCGGCTCCTCACCTTTGCCGAGGTCAAGAGAGTAAAATGTTAGAATGTGGTTTTTCGATGAGGTATGCATATTTTATAATCTTATCAGTAGACCAGCCATGATCATGCGCGCCCCCAAAACGGTCGTAGACTTGTAACAGTCGTTTTAGAGGACAGCCCTTGTCACCTCTACTATCTAACCGTGGGAACAAAGATCCTCAGGAGGTTATTTTCGGAGTAAAGGTAGACGTTGCTTGTGCCACTAACCTGGCTGTAGAGTGAAACGGTGCAGGTGCTCCAGGGTTAATTAAGGACCCGATATTACACTTTTTAAGCAGTTGCAGAGTCACTTGGCTGTCTGTGCATAGTACAATCCACAGTTGAAAGATCATGGGACTCCAATTGTGTGAAGGAGACAGGACGTTTATTGTCATCTATAAACTTTACATAATCAAAATATTCAATCGATAAACCTTACGTTTGTTTGTTTGTAAAGTGGCCCCTTTTGATAATTTTTTATTTAATGTAAAACACAAAATTGCTAAAAATTGTTTGCTGAAGTTGCTAGTTGACACTGTGACCTGAAATGTACAAATACTTTAGAATGTCTGACCTTTCGATCTGAGCAGAGACTTTCTATACTGCAAAATGGCTAATTATGCCTTTGAGGAAGACTGCTAGAGTCAAAACGCCTTAACATTTCATATTTTTATTGTAAAGTTGAAATTTACTTATTCCACAAAACCATTCTGTTGATTATCAGTGTTCTTTATCGCCAGTGTGGATTCCCGTTCAACCATGCTGGGTTTGAAAGCCGCAACACTTCAACTGCATGCAGTGTGCTCTGTGGGTTTCAGCATTCTGCTGCTTTCAATTTTGAGGGCTTCTGTAGTCCTGCCGAGGATGATTATAATTCCAGAGTGCAATTGTGGCACGTGGCACGTGGAAGAGCAACAGACTAGAACAAGTTCAATATTCATAGCCTGGTGAGCAAACAAGCCGTCTGGCCAAAGAATAATGTTTTGTCATTCACTTTTGTGCAGGTATCGTAGAGCAACTGTACAACACATGAACATTGAAACACGCCAGTGTACACGTACATCGCTGTTTTGCTGAGACCAGACTTGGCACTTTCCAGTTGTCGGACTGACTTTTTGCTTGAGGTTTTCAAAATGCCAGATCCACGATCCAATTACCAGCGTGCGGCTCGTGTGGCCGCGGCTACAGCGCTTGGTTTACCCACTGCAGGGTTGGCTTACCTTCGCTTGAAGTACGGGCCAACCCTAGCTGACGATGTCGTCAAAATCTACAAAGGCTACAAAGTGATGAAACGTGTACAACATGCACAGGAAAACAACTTCTTCATTGTGGATTTCTTTGAGCTGCACGTGAAGGAGACACCAGACAGGCCGTTTCTGCTTTACGGTGATGACACGTACACGTACGGAGATATGGACGGGGAAGCAAACAAGCTAGCTCGATTTGTGATGAGGCATGGAGCCCTCAGTTGTAAGGACTCAGCAGCAATCCTAATGCTAAATGAGCCTGGCTTCATCGTCAGCTGGTTGGCCTTCAGCAAATTGGGAGTACAGACGGCTTTTCTGAACTACAACCTCAAAGGACGGGCCTTACTACACTGCATGAAGGCATGTAAGATCAAAGCTATCATCTGCGGGAAAGGTAATTGAGAAATGAGCAAAATGAGCGATAGGTCACAGTGCATGTAACAATTTATTTGATAAAGCATGGAATATTTAAAGTGTAACTGCAATGAATTTTTCTGAGACACAAATTTTTCTGCAAGTTTATCCTCTGTCAATTTATGAAAAAATTTACATCCCTATGGCTTAAAATGCATTGAACAGTGGGCTTTAAAAATTAGTTTAAAATATTCATGCTTTCTTGGACAACATAATTGAGGCATTGCTGTGATGTTACCCGAGGTTTAGCTTATTGGTTTTTCTATTGGAATTGGGAACGCAGAATTTACTCACTGAAACCGACTTTGAGAAAGAAATGCCTGATGGCTCATTGCTGTATAATTATACACTAGTAACTAACCAAAGAATAGCCTAGGCCTGCAAATGTGAGAAAAATACAGGAAATATTTTGTGCACAAATCCAGTGTAACATTGAGGTTTCCTTCCTTAGATGACGTCACAGATTTGCTCCTGAATATAGGAATTTTAATGACGTAAATACAAAAACGCAGCAAATATATTAGTAAAAAATAGTGAAGAATCAATCGAAAATGAGGTTAACTAATTCCCAAAGATTGTTTTGTAGCTTGTTATTAAAGAAATCTCAATGTAGCTTCTTTTACACCTTGCACATGCTGTAAATGATATGCATGCAGCGGTCACATGATCAAATGGCCCAATCAACTTTTCTGATAATGCTTCGAACCAACAAGGATCGTTTTTTAACTGCACGAAAGAAATACTTATTTTTTTTACAGACACCTGGCTCTTGAAGGAACTGGAGACCATCATGCCAGAAATTCAAGACCTTGGAATCAAGGTGTGGGTTCTGGGAAAGGTCACCGAGCGCCCCCTGCCGTCGGGAATGACACTGGTCAACACGTGGAATGAGCGCAGCGATCCAATCCCTAAGAGCACTCGTGCAGGAATCAGCATCAGGGACCCGTCTGTGTATATATTCACCTCTGGAACAACAGGTAGGGTACAGCTGACTTTAAGGCATATTTGACTATAATATCTCGTTGATCTGTTTTTAAGTTAAAATTTTACCAAAAGACTTCCATGAAGTATAACTTCGTAATGGTTCGTCTGTAGACTACGAGACCACCGAATGGCGCAGGTCTTCGTGTATGTTAGATTTTGGAAGTGAGAGGTGAAATTTTGGCAGGATTTTTCTCTTTCAGGTCTGGTAATTCTTCAGTTTCTATAAATTAATATGATAATAAATGTTATAAAGGCTTTCCTAAGAGACGATCATTTTTTCTTAGAGAAGTAAACGAACTTTACAGAAATCCAAATTCTAAAATTCTGCGCGTTATTTTTCCTATTCAAGGGTTCTAGAAGTGGGCCGTCAGGGTCAACTTTCAGGCTCTTTTGACAACTTTATGAAAACGAACTCGCTTGTATTATGCAAAGCGATAATGTACATGAACAATATAGCAATCCTTAACACAACCGCTTCCTCATAATAAGACACTAAACGGGCCTCCATAGAAGGTACCCCACCTCATTGCAAGTTACAGCTAAAGAGTCTCTTAATGGGATTTGTTGATATCTTACCGTTACCTGTGTGATGGACAAGAGGTAGTATTCGCTGCGACCGTAACCCATGCATTGGATATTTTCAAAGTGTTCATCCATCGTTGCTAGGAGACAAAATCCGTCATTCGCCACGACGTGAGTATTCCGTTTAAATGTTCGTTATCCCTTGATTTTGTTTGTCACATCTGTCCTGTGGCAAGGTTACATTGACAAATTTTAAGTGCAATGATTTTGTGTATTTCCTACTGTTAATTATGCGGTTTGCTCAGTCCTGAAAATATATCTCTATTCACAAAAGAACAAATTGGCTCGTAACTAATGGGCTTCATACTGGACCAAGAGAGGGCGCAAGTTTTCAACCAACGGAGATCGCAGGCTCCCTTGGTAGTAACTACATCGCTGGTGAACGAATAACTGTGATTCGCAAGCAATGCAGTCGCATTGTTGCCAACAACATGAACACTTCCGACCAACGCGACTTTTTTTCAGCCGATAAGAGTGTGCTCCTGCTCAGGGCGGAAAGCTGTCTGCTGAGTTAGATTCCACCCATCCAGGCGGCTATAGGAGCAATGATGGTAGAGGCGTTGTATGACTTACGCTCTCTAACATTCTTATTATCCTTCAAAGTGTTGACAGGATTGTCCCCATCGGGTAGTCCATGAGCTGCGAATATATCGTCAAACTGGGACTTTGATCGTCAATTTTACAATGATCTAAACCTTTTAAGACCAATAACTGACGATTTGATTAATTCGTTATTGTTTTCACATGCAGGTTTCCCGAAGGCAGCCAAGGTGTCGCACTATCGGTCGTGTGCTGCTAGTTTTATCATGTCATCAATGGGCCATTTAGAGGGTTCGGATATATTTTATGTCACACTGCCGTTGTATCACATCTTTGGGTTTAGCATGGGCCTTTTGACTAGCATAGTAACAGGTGAGACAATTGAACGGTATCCTTGAGAAATGCACTTCATGTTTCTGTAAATGTTAAAAAATATGTTCTTATAACCTGATGATAGAACAATACATGAGTATTTACAAGCAGATGTTACAATTTTGATCGATACAGGAGAGTGATATGGTCTTTTGATCTAATAATAATGATAAATAATAAAGATTTATTCATATTGCGAAAATTCCACATCAGTTCAAATGCGCAGTACAACTATACAAAATACACAATATCATAAAAATGTAACTAGACTTTATACATGTACAATTAGAATTGATGATTTCGAAATAGTTTCGATCATTCCGCATTGTGCCTTGAGTTTACAACATCAAGCATTTAAACTTGTTAAACTGACGTTATGTACAGGATCGATCGTGCAGGAAAGACTTCAGAGGATCACTTCACAGATTCAGTCGTAGTTTGCAGCAACACACACCATTTTTGGTCTTCACCAAATTCTGAGCCAGGAGCACACGGGGCAAGAGAGTCGATTTTAGCGCTCTTGCCCTGTAACCTGTGCCGAAACATGCCATGACACGAGACATTCTTTTAACTACAAGCATGGACGCATTTTGAGAGCGTTGTATCTTCTGGTATTTCTACAGGATGCACTGTTGCGCTTAGCACGTTCTCTCCCAAGATATTTTGGGACGAGGTTCGCAAGTACCAAGCCAATGTCATTTTATACATCGGGGAGATCTGTCGCTATCTTCTAGCACAACCACCGGTAAGGATAATGGAGACTCGGCACATGCTGGGATGACTGGAAAAAGTATAGGCATTGAGATGCTTTGACCTTAGATATCAAGAGCTGTCATGTTACGACTCACTTGTGACTCTTCGTCGTCACTGGCGCTTCAAAATATTTGGAATGATAGATCGGTTAATCATGACCTGAGCTTCGTGGAAAGTGACAACAGTTGCACTAGTTTGAAAAATAACGATGGGTTTGAGTACATGTACTCTGATTTCAGTAAAAAGGTAAAAAGTATTTGCATGTGAGCCTGCTTTTTTAGGAATAAATTATAATGTGAGACAATTATTTGCACATTCTCCTTTATGGCCTTTTGGGGGTTTGTATCTAAATCCACAACAGTTGGCTAGGAATTTGCCTTTATTTACCCTCAATAAGAAAAAAGAATTTGGAAATTTCACCCCACCTTTGTCTCACGAGTTTATTGTTTTTCTCCCGGCCTACAATGAACAATGATAATTTATTTCTAATCTAATTCTGATTAGCAGAAGCAAAGCACAACCGTGAAAAGGAGCCTTCCTCAACATGTAATTCCTTAATTTGGGGAATTAGTATTTTGCAAGGGTTTATTTTACCGAGGTGAAAATTTCCTTCCTTTTGTTACCATATATTCTAATACTAGTAGTATTTTGTTTAATATGCAGTGTCCTAACGATGGTGAACTAAAGATTAAATGCGCCATTGGCCTTGGATTACGACCAGACGTTTGGGAGGACTTTCAGAAACGTTTCAACGTCGGTCAGATTTATGAGCAGTACGGAGCTACGGAAAGTCCCTTTATGATTGTCAACACGGAGGATAAAGTCGGCAGTGTGGGCCGATTTGGAGGTCTCATGAAGGTAGGCCCTACTTAGTTTCATTTTTTTGTCAAGACTTTTCACCAAACAAAAGAGTTTCGTTGTGTCCTTGCAATGTGCGCTCTGTCACTTCAATTGCATCTACACTATAAAGCGTTGGTGCTTTAGAACGACTTCCTGGTCACACTTTATGAACGCGTTGTGGTTTCAATAATCCAAAACGGAATACTTTGCAATGTTTATTTCTTACAAAGACGAGACTTGTTGAAGTGTTAATACATTTTGACCTACAGACACATTTGGGTGAAGGCCCAAAACCACGTTTATTGGGCGATAACACTTTGTTAACGCCGAACACGTTTATTTCCAAAACGTTGTCAAATTTTAAACGGTTACATGTTTGCAATTCGCAAAAACGTGTTCATAATGGGCGTTGGTTTTTGCAGTGTAAAGTATTAGTTTTATGCCAACGGGTGTTTTCTCAAACTACTTGACATCGATAGTGGAAATTGTCATGAGGGATGACCCCACGAAGGAACTTCCCGAGCAAAGTGTTATAATATTGCTGTTTTCCATTGGATTCTCTGTGTGAATGTTCAGGCCGTACTTAACATCATCGAGATTGTCAAGTGCGACATCGAGACGGCTGAGCCTATCCGTGATGCCAACGGGAAGTGTATCATAGCTGAGCCAGGTCAGTCGGTGGCAGACTTCGTTTGCCCGGGGAGGCAGAAATGACTGCATTTCTAAGGTGACCAAGACATGTTGAGAACTTTTGTGACCAATGGCAGTGCGGTATAAAGGTCAGGTGTCAGTTGGCCCTACTTTAGAGTTATAGTCCCGGTAAGTTCTGGGTTTTCTCAAGCAGCTGGTAAAACTAATTTGCCAGCTTTCTTAAGTCAGAGTTTAAAGTTAACTGGGGTAAGTTCAATATTGACTTAATAGTATTGGTGATTGTCGATTGCTTACAATCTGAGGACAAAAATATGGGGTCTCTTGATTTGGGTTTGACACTGAATGCTTATAATGGATCCAGAGACATTTTTGGCCCAACGTTTGGTATCAGGTGAATCGCTGAACTGTTGGCCTAGCAGATCTACTCATCCGCGTTGATTCTCTCCTGATATATGAGCAAACTTGACTCATTTTACGCAATGGTTGTAGAAAATGTTATTTTGTACTTTTTCAACCAGCGTTTTGATGTTTTTGTCCAACAGTTAAGTGATTCACTTGGTTCTCGGCATTGGGCAAAGAACGTAGAAAATAGTTCTCGCGAGCGGAGCTTAATTTCAGTCGCTCCATGACAAAGAAAGAGACGCCTTTCAACGTCTCAATTTACTTCTTATACCAGGTGAGACAGGTCTCTTCGTAGTCAAGGTGGATCAGCGGATCCATTTTGACGGCTACATGGCCGACAAGAAAACGAACGAGAAGAAACTGGTCCGGAATGTCAAGAAGGTGGGAGACGTGTACTACAACAGCGGCGATCTGATGATGGTTGACAAGGAGGGTTATTTGTATTTCAAGGACAGACTCGGCGACACCTTTAGGTAAGAGCTCTCATATCTAGCGGGAGGAGGGATCCCTAGGGAGACGCTCATTTCTTGTACTTCCTCTTTAGTAGACTTTTACTCTGGGTGCTCACTTTTCCTGTGTGTGTGAAAGAGTTAAGATGCCAAAATGTTGAAGTAAGCATTATTTTAGGTATGTATGTACACTACGTGGTCACTAGTCATTACATAAGTTTCTCTTATCCGAACAATTTGTAATCAGATGTATTGTCATTTAGTTTAAACAATAGATCCCTTCACTAATAAATTCACAATTATGCACTTCCATTAGAAACTAATAGCAAACACGATTTAATGGGATTTTCCTGGGAAAAAACTGAACAAAGCCAGAAAACCTGAGAGAAAATGATCATTGAAGTCGTACCTCTGTACATGTTCAATGGCCCGCTCACACTTCTTGTCGCCAAGGCCATTTGCGCGCATGCGGGCATGATTGTGAATTTATTAGTGTAAAGTCTTTTAAATATGCGAACGCCCTATTATTTTTAAAATGAAAATAAATTAATATTCATCGAGTAGGCTAGAAGTTTCACATACCTATATTTTCTACATGAAATGCTTGTGGATTTTTACCCGACAAACCTTTGTCATCATGCCTAACTCAACGCAACCGAACCTTTAGCTATGTTTTAACATTTTGATAGATGTGTAACTTTTGGGGTTTTTTTGGTTTTGTCACATATATGTGTTTTCCAGATGGAAAGGGGAGAACGTTTCAACTACTGAGGTCGCCGAAATCATGGGTATATTTCCCGCCATTATGGAGAGCAATGTGTATGGCGTCGTTGTTCCAGGTAATATGCAAATAATGGACATCATGAAAACGTTTTACCTGAACGGAAGAAGGTACTTAAATTCGATATTTTGAGCTTCAAAGCTTTGTGAGCTTCGCTATTAAAAGGACTTCGGTGAAATTTCAGTTTCCAGAGCCACATGAATTAAAAAGCCGGATGGACATTGTAGTTTCGTAAAATGGATAATTACCCTAGGTCAATCGGTAGATCGAAACGGAACATAAAATTCTTGACTTTTTGATCAATATACCAGGGTTTCTGTAACAACGCGATTTATTCATTCAAGAAGAGCAAACTAAACGAGAGACCAAATGAGACGTTTTGCATGCGACGTTATACTTTCTGTTACAGTTTCCATTAAGCTTGCCAAGTATCGCGGTAGAAAAATTGCAGGAAATATGCCAGGCCACAAGCTGGAATGCCATTGCCGTTGAGTTCGAGTCCCAAAGGTTGTAAATCTGCTTTAAAAAACGCAACTCCCAAACATTTGAGCTCGGCAGATTTGTCGTTTATTTCTTAGGAACGTGGGAATTAATTTCGTGTTTTTCTATTAAAGAATTCGAGCCTTCTCAGTTTCTAATCAGAGTTGGTTTTTTTTTACCTATTTAGGGAAGGAGGGTAAGGCAGGTATGGCAGCCGTAAGGCTTAAAAAAGACGTCGAATTCGATCCCAAGAGCTTGTATGATCACGTCACCAAGGCTCTGCCCCTCTACGCATGCCCCAAATTCCTCCGTATCACCGAGGAGATCTTGACGACAACGACCTTTAAGCACCAAAAGTCCAACCTGGCCAAAGAGGGATTTGATGTGAACATCATCTCCGACCCTCTGTACTTTCTGGACGTGGAAAAGAAGACCTACGTGCCTTTGGATAAGGACGTCATGCGACGGATTGTGATTGGCCAGGCCAGACTTTAGGGAGCTGGGCTTTGGCTACAGTACAATCTAGGGACGACCGCCTAGCAACGGCATCCATCTATCGTGATTTCCATTGAAACTTTCATGTTCTCAGATGATAGAACCATGCCAACTATATATCGATTCCATTTAGTGAAACGGACTGGCTGCATGCATAATATTGAGGGTAGTGACCATCACAAGACCATCACAAGACCAGTCACAAGACCAGTCACAAGTAACAGAGTAAACAATGACGAAGGAATGCTTTTAATTTTGTAGCAGTTCATTTGAATATAGCTTGTGACTTGAATTCAGACTGAAGGTCTTGTGTCGGTCTTGTGCTGGTTTTGTGTGGTCTTATAATTGATCTCGACTACAACACTGATTGTTTGCGCTCTGTAACACTGAAAATCAGAGCTTTGCATAGAGAGAGTTGCGACATGACACTTGTTGGCAATAAACTGGCAGGTGTATGCGCCAATGCACTTGGATGGTTAGCATACAGTAGCCGCACGCTCTGAAGTACACATACACAGTACAGAAGCCATTTTGTTTTCAAACCCTGAAACCGGCCCAACTCTTCTCAACTCAACTCTACTGGAAACAAATTAAGTCGGCCTACTGGGCGGATTTCGTTGGTTTTTGTACGCTAGTGAATCATTCACAGATATGTTTTTACTTTTGGATGGGTGTCAAAACCATGCTGAGACTACCATGCGAATATATTCATTGGAGTAAGTATAAATCTCTGTATTTATAGAAGTCATATACTCGCTTTTTACAGCCAAAATGATCACCCCAACCCAATTTAACCCAACAGTTTTCAAGTGATTGTGATTTATCACACAGCTTACCATTGTGTAATCTTCGTCGATTTTTTTCTGTAAGAACTCACCCAAAGACCTGCAAATAGTTATCAGAACGTTTAGACGCGATACTTACTAGATATTGTAATGTTAGGGTTCAAGTCGTTCGCTTGTGCACTATTTGCCGTTTTTAATAACGCTCGTAAAATAGAAACAATTCTACATTTTATCTCAAAGATTTCAAATGTAGCTCCATGACATGTTGACAATGGTGATTCGAAAACTAAAGTGCCTGATCAAACCTTCACCGATTATTGTACAAATATTACGTCTGATTAGTAATAAGTCTTTAAGTTTTCGTAAAAAGCACCATAAATAGTGCATCTTTTAGCTTTGCTATAAAGTAGTTGTTCCTCGAAGAGATTCTTTTTAAGAGGAAGAAACCTCAGCATTTTTCTTAAATAAATCATCTTTAGCGAAGTTTAAGGCATTGTAGCTTTTGAAGTGGTTGAATTGTTCGGAGCAATAAAACTGAAATGATGTCAAACAAAATGATTTCGTTTGATGTTTTCTGGATCAGAGCAAACTGATTTCCAATAGAATGTCTAGTCTCCGTCAAGCAGATCAACCAGTGAACCAGTCTAATACTTTTCCCATCCCTTGGCCCCATCTCTGTATTATGAGGATTCTTTTGTGTTGAGAAAAGAGGTGCCTAAATTATTGTGTAAGTTGTTAACAGTTATCTATATTACTGTCTTTGTCACAAAATAGCAATGGCTTGAATTCGCACTGAGGTTATTAAACGGTTATTTGGATATTACATTGTTTGAGTGTATGATGACAACTATCCCACAAGTTCTGACACCAAAAGGCCAGGTGTGTTTAATGTGCATGTGTTGAACACGTTTAATAAAAACGCTATCCCGTGGATCCCATGGATAGATACATCAGGTGAGTTTCCAAAGGTGTTGCCTTTTTCGACCAACCAGGAGCCTCTCAAGTGTTTACTCTTCTCTACACTAAACATGAGTTACAAAAAAGATCTGTTTGCACAGCATGTAACGTTTTCAAGACCAGTATCCAGCATTTTGTATCCATTTGTAAGTAAAACAAGGTCTGATTTGTTTCCCGTCAGTACCGGTACTGGCTGACATTTCCTTAGTGACCGGAGGTTTTCAATAAATGAATTAAATCGTCCGAGCATCATTTTGACTCCGGTTCTTCCACAGTCTTGACTGCCCTGTTAGCATCTGACCGTGTAGTTCATGCAAAAACTTTATTCCAAGCCAGAAAATAAAGAAAACCGAGTCTATTTTACCTGAAGGAAATCGGGCCACCGTTCCATCGATCCAAAAATGGTCACTGCTCAAGAGCGACACACTGGTTTGATCAATAAGCAGATCTGCACTTTTGAAGTAACGCATCCTTTTTGTCAAGGTCATAAGCACTTTGTCAATTTTTCTTCTTTCTCCACCCTCCTCAATGTTGACAGGACCCCCCTTTCGGCTAAAATATACAAAGTGTGCCCGTTACACTACGAGCGCTGGATCAAGGCTATTTCATTTGTATGTAAACTCCATATTGCAAGGTCCTTAATAATTTCAAGAACATAAAAGGGCCAAGTTAATTTGTACCTCAACACAGACGAGGGCCTTTCTCGGCTCAGCTATCAAATGCTCGATTTTTTTTAAGCTAAGCATTCACTGACAACCACTTTCAACTCATCCAGTTCAGCATTTGATTTTCCTACGGTCATTTGAAGTCCAACGCCACTTGACTGCTGGGCGTGGTGCCTCAACTAAGCGTCATTGTATAGAGGTGTGCATTTTGGCCGATTTATTACAGGAAAAAATAGGCGGTGTGTGAGGCGAGCATGTCCTATATTCACGAAATTGATTGTCAAAATGACGGCAGTAAAGCTCCCGAAAATCCGGAAGGCTCGGCGTAAGGAAAAAGTGCAATGCGGCGATATCGAAAAAAAGGAAGAAAGATTGTTTAAAAGGGTGGTTCCGCCCCTGGCTTTCTAGTGTTAGAAACGTAATAATGGAGAATGTCCGGCAAAGATGATTTCTTCCACTAGGAAGACGAAAAAATGAGCATCTGGTTTAGATCTGCCCACCTGTTGATCATGACTCATGCATGCATAAATGGAGTTGGACAGAACAACTGTAAAGTTCTGTTACCTAAGTACAAAACATAACCTGATGAAATTAGATATAGACCCAGCGCGTGTGGACCTCCGGGCGTAATTTGTTTCAATTTCAACTGTGTAGCGAAATCTAAGCCTATGAGAACAACAGAAGTGTTGCGTACAAGCTTGTGAAGTACTTTTACTTCAGAGTTGAATGAGTCAGTGCCCAATTCCTCGATAATGTACGTACTGGGACTAAGGTCTGATCCAGACCTTAACTGGGGTGTGGGAGGGAAAAACCAAATAGGCCTTAAAATAAACTTTAAAAAAAAATCCTGAATAAAATGGCTAAATCTTCACTCTGAATGATTTTTAAAAGCCCTCATAGGGGGAGGGACCATGTCCCCCGTTGCCCTCCCTGGATCCGCCCTTGACTGGGACAGACCAGTATTTAATATTCAGCTACACAGAGAATACAATCTGTGATATTTCCAATTTGTGTTAATTTTATGTGTAACTAGTGGCTATAATTTAGTCCAAAACACGACGAGTCCTATGAGTTGGCGAGCACCCGGGGTAATAGCTGCAACCTAGCGGAAATTCCGGTCGCAACCGCCGGATTCCCGCGCCTTAAGTAAGGCCCGACATTGTTTCAGGGCCTAATATCCGAGGGAGCTTAGAAAAGCATGCACGGAACACACACTGGACACATCTTGATCGGAACTGGACAGACAGGCCAACCAACCCGCTTGCTTTGTCAACGAAGCGAGGTGACAGCTTGCATGGACACGGTGGCGATATTCATCCGGAACGAACCAAGTTTCGTCGTCTTGGCTGGCTTTCAACAAAAGGGGTCTGAGGATCGCACTGTCAAACATCAGGATCACAAGCGACGCACTCTTTTATTGCTTTAAATCCTGCAATGCAATGATATACCCAAATTGTGGATTGAAAGCCTCAAACTGCAATGCACAGGCATTCACATCTTGTCAAACGTTTAAACGTATAATACTTAAAAACCAACCTAGGACCAACGGAGGGCCAATGGTATTAGACTGGTATACTGGTCGACCTGTTTGAGAGTAGACTTCTCTTCAAGAATCAAGTACTTACAAAAACTTACGAGTTATATTGTTTTAATAGTGCCCATAAAGGAACTTGACAATGGAATTAAATATGTCTACTTTAGTTTGTGCTCTTGACGTGTTTTGTACAGACTAAAACTTATTATTAATCTGACGAAAACTGACGAAGGTTAAGTCAGGGCAATTCAGTTGTTGTCATTCAACCATTACTAAATTAGCTTTATGTAAATAAGTTGAATTTTAATGTTTGAGTAACATTTGAATTGGGTGGTGTATACGTTATACATCTGTATGCGTTATTAAAACTTCATGTAAAATAGTGCAGAATTCAATGACTCGAAGATTATATTACAATCAGCAAATTCTGAGTCAAATTTGCTGGCCCTCCCGTGCATTCAAATAGAATGGATTCGTCCTGTGGATGATTAGATAATGGAGAAATTATGTGATATATCACGCTCGCTTGAATACGGTGCTGTCGGTTATAGGTTCGTGCGAAACATCTTGATCATATCTGACTACATAAAGCGACTGTGGGCGTGGCTGCTCGCAGGGTTTTAAATTAAACACAGAGACTTGTCATTTAATAATAATATTCACTGCATTATTTCTGTAATTAAGTTTCACCACGGTACTTATTGTTTTTTGTGCAATAAAAGATGATATTTTACATTAAGTAATTGCAGCGTGGTCTCGACACCAATCAAGATCAGTGAAGGATTAACAGGTGCGCGCGGACCAGTGAATTCCACCTGGTAGGCCGACTTCATTTAGAGCTGTTTATAGAGAGAGAGTTGTGACATGGGTGTCTCAATTGTTGGAACCAATATGGTGGATTATTCATTAGTGCACATGGAAATGAGCACACAATAGCTGCATGCTGTACAGCGCACATAAAGAACGCCATTTAGGTTCCAAAGTCTTACATTGGCAGTACTCCGGTGCTCAGTGAAACAGCGCACTCTCCATGACATTCATGCCGCCAGTAACACTACAGTTGGCATGACCAATATTTGTCAGCGTGAAAGTTTAAATGGAGATTGCAATGATGGATGCTAGGTCATCCCTCGGTTGTACTGTAGCCAAAGCCCAGCTCCCTAAAGTCTGGCCTGGCCGATCACAATCCGTCGCATGACGTCCTTATCCAAAGGCACATAGGTCTTCTTCTCTACGTCCAGAAAGTACAGAGGGTCGGAGATGATGTTCACGTCAAACCCCTCTTTGGCCAAGTCGATCTTTTTGTGCTTAAAGGTCGATGTCGTCAAGATCTCCTCGGTGATACGGAGGAATTTGGGGCATGCGTAGAGGGGCAGAGCCTTGGTGACGTAGTCATACAAGCTCTTGGGGTCGAATTCGACGTCTTTGTTGAGCTTCAAAGCTGCCATACCTGCCCTACCCTCCTGCCCTAAAAAAGTTAAGGAAAGATACGACTCTTTGAAAAAGAAATTGTGATGGCTAGTTTTCTCAGAAAAAAAATCAAGAAACCTTTTTAAGAAGAAAACACGAAGTCAATTCGAACGAAAACAGTTCTAGGAACTTATTAAATCCCGACAAAATCAGATTTGCAACCTTTGGGATTCAAACTCAACGGCAATGGCATTCCAGCTTGTGGCCTGGCATATTTCCTACAATTGTTCAACCGCGATACCTGGCTAGCTTAACGGAAACTGTAACAGAAAGCATAACGTCGCATGCAAAATGTCTCGTTTGGTCTTCTTTAGCGCCTTGCTCTTCGTGAATGAATAAATCACATTGCTACGAAACCGTGGTATATTGGTAAAAAAAACTAGTGTGCTTAGATTTCGTGGGATTCATTGATCTACCTGATAATTTAACCATTCAATGAAGTACAGCGTTGACCGGGCTTTTTAATTCATCTCTATCAGACAACTGGAATTTCACTTTCTAATCTTCTCAGCAAAGCTAACAAAGCTTTCAAGCTCAAAACGTCGCGTTTTGGTTCCTTTTTAACAACTCAGTTAAGACTCGTTCATAATATTTAACTTTTTTTCTGACCAACTGTTAACATGACGAACTTCGGGCTTCGCTATTTGCTATTACCTGGGACAACGACGCCATACACATTGCTTTCAATAACGGCGGGAAATACCCCTAGGATTTCGGAAACCTCGGTAGTTGCAACATTCTCGCCTTTCCATCTGCAAAAAAGGGCAAATTTGAGGCAAATCAAGAATTAGGTGAAGCATTTATCAAAATATGGAAGCATATAGCTTAAACTTTTACTCGCGTTGATGAGTTAGGTATGATAAGAATCGCCAAACATCTGTAGGAATTTCATAGAAGTACAGGAAAGTGCAATCAGCCTTTAACTTCTAGCCGAAGGACTACAATCAACTTATTGCAGTTAATGTAATATGACATTCAGATATGGAACTGTTTCAAACAAAATGATAAGAATTGTGATTGCAACTTGTTCCGATATTAGGAGAAACTTTTGTACGGACTAGTGACCAACATAATGTACAACGTGCACTGAACATAATGGACACTACAAACAGATGGTGGCATCTTGTGTTACTTCCAACTCTTCCGTTTCCGCAGGTAAGCATTCATGTGTAGTGCAAAAACGGAGATTTATCCATAAAGGTTGGTCGACTATTTTATCCTTAAAAGAATTAACCCCAACGTGACCCTTTTATGCAAGGTGTTGGCGTTTTGAATAAAAAAAGAAAGAAATGCTAACATTTCCTTGGAAACTGCCCCACCCCTTCCTGCTAGAGCTCTTACCTAAAGGTGTCGCCGAGTCTGTCCTTGAAATACAAATAACCCTCCTTGTCAGCCATCATCAGATCGCCGCTGTTGAAGAACACGTCTCCCACTTTCTTGACATTCCGGACCAGTTTCTTCTCGTTCGTTTTCTTGTCGGCCATGTAGCCGTCAAAATGGTACATGTCATTCACCTTGGTCACGAGGAGACCCGTCTCACCTGGTGGAGACAAACACTGAGACGGTGACAAGCGTTTCTTTCTTCCTCTCCGGCTGAAAGTGAGCTCAACTTACGGGACTGTTTTTTAAATTCGGTTTTAAATTATCGTCGGTTTTAGCCTCATCCCTTCCCAGTCTCTGGATCCATTTATAAGTTCAGTATCACAATCAAATCCAGAGCCCCATATTTTTGTCTTCATATTGCAAGCAATCGACAATCCCCGGTAGTATTAAGTCACCTTAAAAACCATTCAGAAGAACACTAAACTGTGATTGTCATTGGTCACAAGTTCTCAACATGTCTTAGTCGCCTCAGAAATGCAGTTATTTCTGCTTCCCCTGGGCAAACAAAGTGTCCTACCGACTGACCTGGTTCAGCCGGGATACACTTCCCGTTGGCATCACGGATAGGCTCAGCCGTCTCGATGTCGCACTTCACGATCTCAGCGACGTCAACTACCGCCTGAAAATGCACCCAGAGGATTAACTAGACAACAGCAAAAATCATGATACTTTGCTAGGGAGGTTCCTTCGTGGAGTCTTACCGCTTGACATTTTCCAAGGTCAAGGTCAAGACAAAATGGCAAGTAGAATAAATAGATTAAGGGCAAATACTCTGTGGAATAACAACTAATCGTTTAAATTGAACGTGATGCAATTCACGTTATGCAGGTACATCAAAAGTTATACATTCAGTGAAAAGCCTTGACAAAAGATGGAAATAAGAACCTTTACGAAATTGCCTAATCGGCCCACACTGCCGACTTTATCCTCTGTGTTGACAATCATGAAGGGACTTTCTGTTGCTCCATATAGCTCATAAATCTGACCGATGTTGAAACGTTTCTGAAAGTCCTCCCAAATGTCTGGTCGTAATCCAAGGCCAATGGCTCTTTTAATCTTTAGTTCACCATCATCAGGACGCTGAATATTAAACAAAAAATGCAGTATTAGGATATGCAGTAGGAAACTTTCATCCCAGTAAAATAAACCCCTCACAAAAGTAGAATCTCCCGAAAGTAGTATCACAGTGTCGAGGACGGCCACTTTCTGTTTCATACTTTACTTCCGGTAGCACTTATCAAATGAGACAAACAAGAGTGTGATTTCCAAAATTCTGCCTGTATCTTACTTCTTGTTAAAGGATTAAGGAAAACATCGAGCCAACCGTTATGGATTCACTATAAAACTCCAAATACGAAAGGAAATGACAACCAATTGTTTCACGTTATACGCAGGTTCACCTGCGAATTCTTTTTAATTAACTACCTTGAGCAGAAGTACCCCCCTTATCGGTTGAAAAAAAAAAGTCATGTTGGCGAAGAGTGCAACTACATTTTGCTGGTAACGAGGCGACAATAACGTGTACATTCCCATAGTCGCTTGTGAACCAGCGAAGTGCTCTTCCTACCAAAGGAGCCTTCGTTGTCAGGAAAATTGCACCCTCGCTTGGTCCAGCTCAGGACTCTTCAACTCACCTTTGCTGAAAACACATTGCATACATTGCTGGACCAGTCATAATTAATTTTTCAAACTAGTGCAACTGTTGTCACTTTCCACGAAGTTCAGGTCTTAATTAGCCGATCTATCATTCCAAATATTTTTAAGTGCTAGTGACGACAAAGAGTCGCAAGTGAGTCGTAACATGACAGCTCTTGATATCTAAGGTCAAAGCATCTCAATGCCTATACTTTTTCCAGTCATCCCAGCATGTGCTGAGTCTCCATTATCCTTACCGGTGGTTGTGCTAGAAGATAGCGACAGATCTCCCCGATGTATAAAATGACATTGGCTTGGTACTTGCGAACCTCGTCCCAAAATATCTTGGGAGAGAACGTGCCAAGCGCAACAGTGCATCCTGTAGAAATGCCAGAAGGTACAACGCTCTCAAACTGCGTCCATGCTTGTAGCTAAAAGAATGTCTCGTGTCATGGCATGTTTCGCACAGGTTACAGGGCCAGAGCGCTAAAATCGACTCTCTTGCCCCGTGTGCTCCTGGCTCAGAATTTGGTGAAGACCAAAAATGGTGTGTGTTGCTGCAAACTACGACTGAATCTGTAAACTGACCCCCGGGGTTTCTCCTGCACATTCGGCCCTGTATATGACGCTTTAATGTGTCTAAGCGCTTCACACTGCAACTCAAAGCACAATGCGGAATGATCGAAACTATTCCTAGTCCTATCATGAGCCAACACGATAACACTGAATTTTGTAAAATTTGATTGTACATGCCAATGTTCTATGTTCACACTGTAACAAAATGTTTCTTGATATTTAAAGTCACATAAAGAACATATCCAGAGGATACCGTTAATGGCTCACCTGTTATTATGCTGGTCATGAGGCCCATGCCGAACCCCATGCTGTGGTAGAGCGGCAGTGTAATATAAAAAATATCCGAACTCTCCATCTGGGTCTCCGCTGACAAGACAAAACTACCACCACAAGACCGATAGTGGGACACCCTGGCTGCCTTCGGGAAACCTACACAAGGACAACATTAATCGAATCGTCAGTTACTGGTCTTAAAAGCTTATAAACTTGAAGATCAAAATCCCCGTTTGACGGTATATTCTCAGCTCATTGACTACTTGATGGGGAAATTGCTGTTCAGCAATTTGTGGGATGATAAAGATGTTGAAGTGGGAGTCGAACCCACGACGTCCTGTTTGCTAGTGCAGACGTCCCAACACCCCGACACCATTGCTGCCGCTGCAGTCACTTAGCTAGGTGAATCCCACACAGCCAACCGCTATAAGACACATGCCAATTTAATTTTTTTGTGTGACAAGGTATTCATGAACTCAAATAGTGCCAGCAGACAAGGTTGTTACCCTTAAAACAGCCAATTTGTGAAGTCTGACAAATGTTACCCAAATCTAGCTTTTATCTCTCTATTACCGGTGAGGTATAGGATACTTTTGCATGCAATCCCTAGTTAGTGTCTCATTCAGAAGAAACTTTAAGAAATGCTATATCACCAATGGTCACAGTTACTGAGCACAATATTTGTAGGTGAGTCCGTTTCTATTCAGGTGGTCAATTCAAATATGCCTGACAGTCATCCGTATTCTACCTGTTGTTCCAGAGGTGAAAATATACACAGACGGGTCATTGGCCCCGATTCCGTCTCGAGCACTCTTGGGGATTGGATCGCTTCGCTCGTTCCACGTGTTGACCTGTGTCGTTCCAGACGGCAGGGGGCGCTCGGTGACCTTGCCCAAGACCCACACCTGGATTCCAAGGTTCTGAATTTCCAGCATGATGGTCTCCAGTTTTTCCAAGAGTTGAGTGTCTGTAAAAAATGATAAATAAATACGATCTTTTATAGATACTTATTTCTTGCAATTGAAAAATAATCCTTGTTGCTTAAACAGAAAGGTTGATTGGGTCATTTGGTCATGTGATATCTGCTTGGAAACCAGGATAAACCACTTGTATGCTGGCAACAAATGAAACTAGAATGTGAATTTTTGACACAGGGGCTAGAAACTACATATCGTACAGGGGACAAAGTAGGGTGGGTTACTCTATTATCGCAGTAGTTATCACATTTCCCTATCGGCATACAGTTACTCGCTCACTTTCCCAAATTATCCTGCCATTGCTGTTGTTAAACTCTTACTTTTCATCTTGATTTAGAAGATTTGTTTGTGGTTCAATTTACATTCCTCTACAATTGCTCAGAAAATTGTGAGCGCACCGTATGCAAGCAGAGGTGAGGTCTCTGATTTTAAGACAAAATGGACAAATTTGAGACAACAACGCCGATTTCGCTACTAAAGGCTTTGAAGGGTAAAAGAAAGATTGGTACAAGTCTATTAATGAGATTGGGGGCGCGCTTTACGAACGCAAGCGGTTTTTCATTGAAGAATTTCACCCTGAGAAGTCCTTTACCCCGAAAAAGGGCACTTTTGAGGTTAAAATCAGGTGTCTATAGACATCTTTGACCACTGTGTCTGTGACATTATTGTGCGAACTGAGCAGTTACACTACATTGTGCCTCAGCATGATTCCCGTCTGCAGTGGTGCATCAAATCGTTTATGAACGGGAACCAGTTTACATGTCCCGTTGACTGCTGCAAAGAATGCATCAAATAACTTAGGAGAATTTACAAATAAAATGTATATACGTGGACATGTATTCTCCCTTAATTTTTAAACAAATTATTTGCAGATATTACAATTGTCTAAAATTCATTGAAATGTGATTTAAAAAAAAAAATTATTTCCATGAAGTGAAATTTTGGAAGGACATATTCTTGTTTCCCCTTAACCCTAAGCTTGCATGCCAAGTTTGAAGCCTGACATAGCTGAGTTCTTGCCAGTGGCCCCCCAGGTGTGAGATGGGCCAAAATAACCTGGCTTTTGAGGGTTAAACTCTGTACCGTGTCTTGCTTTTCCAGCTATTTGAACGCACTGCATTTTTTCATAAGTTTGTAGTCGGAACTACTCAACGATGTGCAGCAGTAAAACGCACGGTACGGTATACTACAAATATCCACCTCGCACCCACGATTCTCAGTCTCGCATTGACACATGCACATATTACTGTGGACTCCGAGTCGAGCAGCCCAGGATAAGAAGATAGCGCCAATCGCAATGAAGATCTACTCTTCAAAAAAGTGTCTGCAGTCTTTCAAATTGTGCCGATCACAGTGGATACACCAATAAGTTTTCGAACGTTAGCATGTCAAATTTACCCAAGTCCGTTTCACCAGGTCAAGTATCATGTCATTTTCTTTCCAGGTCAAGTTGCAATTAGAAAAGCGACTCGAGTTCAGCCGGCGACTCGAGTCAACAACACAAGTGGGCAGAGTTCCAAAGTTCAGTAAGCAACAATTTGTTAACCACTGCTCGTGGTCAATTTTGCCTGGTGCATTTAGTGCAAAGTTCACCGGTTCAAATCGACAATTTGGAAATGTTGATCGTGCTTGCCGCACATTGCATACTGAATTGTAGCTATGCTGTGCTACACGCATACGTTTGGCCTGTATAGTATTCCATGATTTAGCGAGTAAATTATCACACGTACTCGGACCCGTTACGTAATTCGGGGTGGGGGGAGCACAGGGCACGGCCCCCAGCTTGAGGCCTGTGGCCCTCGCTCAGAAATTAGAGACGAACGAAATCTGCTGACGGTCACCGAACCCACGGTGAATATTGAGAGAGTAACGCCAACTTCACAGTTCGGAACCACGTGGCTGTACATAATGTGTACAGAACAACATGCAATTGTGTGCAAACTGCCCACGTGCACTGACGACACATAATGAACCATTTAGGTTCCAAAAATATTGAGGCACTCATGTCGCAACTCTCTCAAAAAACCGTAACCGAACCTGCACGAGTGTCCCTTGCACTGAGGAAATGAGTCCCCGTAAGTTTCCCTCCTCGGCCGATCCGGGATCGCGGAGTGCAAAAAGGAACCCCAGTTACGTCACTCACTGCTTATTTTTTCATTTACCTTTCCCACACATGATAGCTTTCACCTTGCATGCCTTGATGCATTGAAGTAAGGCCCGTCCTTTGAGGTTGTAGTTCAGGAAAGCCGTCCGAACACCCAATTTGCCAAAGGCCAACCAGCTGACGATAAAGCCAGGCTCATTATGCATTAGGATTGCTGCTGAGTCCTTACAACTGAGGGCTCCATGCCTCATCACAAATCGAGCTAGCTTGTTTGCTTCCCCGTCCATATCCCCGTACGTGTACGTGTCATCACCGTAAAGCAGAAACGGCCTGTTTGGTGTCTCCTTCGCATGTAGCTCAAAGAAGTCCACCATGTAGAAGCTGTTGTCCTGTGCATGCTGCAGGCGTTTCAGCACTTTGTAGCTCTGGTACAACTTGGCGACATCGTCAGCCAGGGTTGGCCCGTACTTCAAGCGAAGGTAAGCCAACCCTGCAGTGGGTAAACCGAGTGCTGTAGCCGCGGCCACACCAGCCGCACGCTGGTAGTTAGTTCGCGGACCAGGCATTTTGAGAAACTCAAGCCACAAGACCCTCTGATAACTCGAAACTGCCAAGTCTGGTCTCAGCAGTACAGGATGTAAGTGTTCACTGAGTTGTAATAGTCATGAACAGTTCTTCTGTCATCCAAATAGTGGACAAAGCACGTAGTGTATTGTTCAGCCGTTATAGCATGTGTACTCAGTAGGCGGGGAATAATAAACTTGCCCTAGTCTTTTGCTCTTCCCGACGTGCCGTACTTGTATTCGGGAAAAAATGACCATCCTACGGAAGCGTGAAAGCACATTACAGAAGTTATGGTGGTCCATATGTGCCAACGGCCTAGACATTCTCAAAGTGTCGCATTTTATCTTGGCCCCGAATGTTTTTCAATACCTGTGAAGGAAAAGACGATATAAGTCGTTTGCACCTGAAATAGCACTATTGGACTGAATATTCCCCAAGGAGCTCAGTTTCAGAAATGTTCAGATGCTGTTGGCCTTGTAAGCAAGAATAATGATAACATGCCAGTATCTTTGGATAACAGATGCTGCTGGATACATTGTAGTGGTTTAGCCTTAATTTACATCGTTCAGCTTTGACTAAGATTAATAGATGAGTTTTTATTAATCGTGTTTTTTGAATAGCTTTATAATTTTTTAAGTAATCAAAACTCCATGATATCCTTTTGGGGTTAATTGAAACTACACATTAAAAAATGTTAAACATTGTCCCGGCAGGACAGGGCACTGTTACAATGTTGTCAGTAAGGGAAGACACCATCCAGTTTATAGGTTTCCCAATAATTTGAACCCTAAATTTGCGCATTGAAAACATAACCTGAGAAGGGCTGCTAGTTTGCTTGTTGTGTACAATAGATAACATGACTTAGGGCTGTAAATTTGCCAAAAGTTTCATCAGTTGTTGCAATTGTATGCAGCATAGATGATTCTTCCTGGGGGTGACATCACAAATTTGCTCATGAATATGGAATTTGGCATTAGTATAAAGCAAACATGTTAAACTTAAATGTGATTCATTGAAACACGCACAGAGAATCACTTGCAAGGGACTAAGTTGCACAGGACTTGACTCATATAAAAGATGTCAGTCTTGGGAAATCCTCAGTGGCGTTCCATCTTTATCTGATTTTTTTATGGTTGGAGATGAATTGAATCAGAACATTTCTCTCCCTTTTTTCTTTAAAAACGTCAAAAGCCTCGCCTTTCCGATGACGATTCTTCGCAAAATACTTCTCCACAACCATAAAGAAGAGAGGGTCATTGGGGTCAAATCCCTCTCGGGCAAGGTCAGTCTTCTTGTGTTTGAATACTCCCGTGATGTCCATCTCTCCCATGATTCGAAGAACTTTGGACATGCGTAGAACGGCAGTGACCTGACCACGTGATCGTAGAAGGCCTTTGGCTAAAGATGGTGTTCTTTCGTCAACACAATACCATTTTGACCTGAAATGAAACCAAAAGAAAAACATCAAAGAAATTTCAACAAAACCATTATAAAAACATCCCACAAGCATGGTGACATTTGACACACACATTTTGCACACCGTTTTCTAGCGACGGAAGGAAAACTGAAGTCAATCATCACGCATCACTGGAAAAGCGTTGCAAACTTCCAAAGCAAGTCTCAGGAAACAAGCATCATTTGTCAACCAACTGGGAATTTGTTTTCATACGACTTGGGAACTTTTTAATGCGAATTGTGGGATCATAAAACTATGTGAGACTAATGAGATATATCACATCGAACATATTACTGTTTAAATGGCACCAGGACGCCGCCATACACGTTGGCTTCATGTATGCCTGGTATTGGCTCAGATCTACAAACATCAACAATTTTATGTACTCAGGTTGCATTGTTTCTGGTTGCCTCTTTCTGTTACTTCTATATGACTGTCATTTAGTCTTTTAATTTAATCTTTTAGTGATTGAGATGTCAAAAACATCCACTGCTATGAACTTTTTTATATTGAGGCTTACACTCCATCATTTATAGTTAGTGTCGAAAGGGAACGTTTCTTTCCAAATATTGCATTTCACTACCTGTTGTATTGTCCGGATGTAAAGATGAAGAGTGAATCGTCCAAGACCGATGGTCTCTCGCACTCCTTGACATGGGATCTCCCTGCTTTCCTTCTGCGTCTTCACAACAATGGGCATCATTCGCAACGGAAGAAGCAGGGTTGATCAGGTTGGTGAGAAATGTACAAAAAGTTACAGAATGATCTAAAGGGTCTTTTGTTGGAAGAGGAAAATAGGGTTGTACCTCTTCCGCATGCAATTAACTTAGCGTCGCAGGCTTTAATGCAGTAAGGAGTGTGTCGCTTCTGATGTTGTAGTTTAACGGTGCAGTTCTGAGCCCCCGGCTTATTGAAAGGCAGCCACGAGAATACGAAACTGGGCTCGTTCCACATGAATATCGCCACCGTGTCCAGCCATGCAAGCTACCAGCTTGCTTCGCTGGACAAAGTGGGCGAGTTGATTGGCCTTTCTGTCCAATTCTCCCACTTTACCGTTGGTGAGTACCTCATCTTTGTACAAGATAAACTCTTAAACCGGGGTTTGCTTCGCGTGTGTCTCAAAGTAGGCGATGACTTTGAGGTATACTCTTCAGCAAGGCTTTGCAAACTTCCTTCATTATGATTCAAACCCTTGCGAACTCCCAGTAGAGATCGTTGGACTGCACTTTTCAGGCGCAGGAACCCGGGAAACTGCGATGAAAAGTCCCGCTACAGACGCAGCGAGTACACGGCGGTCCATTGGAATACCCGGCATGATGGAAAGGTCCCCGCTTTGATCGCACCCGTGTATAGATCTGAAGAAGGTTGAAGGTCATTGCAACCCCATAGACACAACATACATGTATCGTACCCACTTACCTGTGCAGAGTCATTGTTTAAAAGTACGGGCCCATAATTGAATGGGCAACTCTGCCCCCGGCCCACGATTTGCCAAGATTTTAAGTACTGCAAAACCCGGCAAGTTCCCAGCGGGTTCCCTGGATTGTCATAAACCACCACCGTCAGAAGAGACATTCCCAAAGGTCCCTCATCTGTGATGCGCATCATATTATGCAAGAATGCGGTTAAACGAGCGTGATGAGCGGCCCTTTGAATATACACACCGGTAAAAACTTCAACGTTATTCCCTCAAGTCTCTAGGATTTCCACCGTTTTCTTCTGTCAACTTTATACTAACCTCTAAGTGGGGTTGTTAGTGTACAACATAACTTAAAAATTGGATTTCCTGCTGAGCGTACAAAGTCGAAAGAATCATCAACTTCTAGCCCTGTTTATTTTCAATTTCCTGCTCAAGCTTTGCGTCGCCATCAGATGGGGCAATATAAGAGACGGAGAGAACCCCCCCCCCGCTTTGTGTTGGTCTGTTTCCCTGGAATATCCGGAGTTCTTTTCAGGCATGGGAAATGTGTTAGGTGACAATAGTCTAGGGTGGGTATAGGGATTGGACCTGCAGGGGGGGTACCTTTCCGTCTCATTTCTGGCTGGGTACAGACGTCATGCCCACTTATGCGCCCACTTATATGTGCCTGGTGTGTAGCTCTAGACTGGGAAACAAGTCACGAAAGGTCTAATTTTTTTAAACACCAATGTGTAATACCATCAAATTACACTTCTAGTTGTACGACAGAGACTACAGAACCTAGAGAAGGGCGTCTTAAAGAGACAGTCAGCCTTGAGCAGAAGCATCCCCTCATTGGTTGAACAGAACCATGTTGGTCGTGAGTGTTGTTGGTAGCGACGACAGCGTAACGCGTGCATTTCAAAGTGAAACAGCGAAGTGCAGTTCCGACCAAAGGAGCCTCCGTTGCTATGAAAATTGCGCCCTCTCTTTGTCCAGCTCATTATGAATTCATATAGGATAGAGTTGTATGCATGAAAACAACAATTCATCCGTCTCGTTTAACTAAAATAACTTGCACTGCATAAGAACGATTTTCAAGGTGAGGTTAATAGGCGTATATATGTCCTGTTTCTAAGAAGCTCAAAGTATACCATGACGCCCTTCGAAATCAATGGAGCGTATAGTTCAGGTTTAGACAGTCAGTCTTAAACCACTTAAATATAAACCTGGTTTTGAAATTTTACGAACAGCTTAGGCCAAAAAAAAGTCTCTGGTTTCTGGTCCCCGCGCGCGTCGCCGTAGACCTACGCGTCGGCTAAATAAAGAATTTTATTATTTTGCATAAAACGATTTCCAAAAGCCGCCAAACTTACTTGATCAGCAGGAATTCTGCTACCGCGTAATTTTAACGTGTTTCAATGGGTGGAGTTGAGTTATAAGTACGGTGAAGAAAACCCCCCTAGGCCTCCATACATTTCAGTCGGGCACTCTTAACAGATGACGTCATTCGTGTACGGTATCTATACGAAGGCCGTGTCCGTATCAGTTGGCTGCGGCTTGATTTTATGCATGATTCTATGGGAACTGGCCTTGGATGCTGACAAAATACTCAGTGTAATTCGTACTGGTAGCCATTGATTTGGACCCGGGCCCACATCCGTGAACCAGACAAACGAAGTGGTCTTACGTCCTGCTTACGTATACAAATTGAAAACGCTTTTATGCAACATCCCGTGAGGGGCCAGTCTATTTCAGTGTCGGTGAGGCAGTGGCGGTACATACACATGGAGTGCATGCAGTGGCGATGAACATCCCATTATGACAATACATGTAACAACTCATACATCGTCACTTGCCAAAAACAAAGGTAGAATAGAGTGAGAGGAGATTTTATTTTCTGAGCTGAATTTTTTCCCCAATATTTTGTATGCAACTTCTTATAAATGTAAACAGTATCATTTACCTCATGAGAATTTTGTTTTCATTTTGACTCTGGAGCTGAACTGTTTTGATTGATATTTTCCTCTAAGCTAAAGCAGAAAACTATATATAAAGAATGTCACTTCATGAGAATTTCATTTAAAACCGGAAACTGGAGCTGAACATTTATTTTTTCACATTTAATTTTTCCATGGTTTTGCTACTGTATTTTAACAAGCTCACCACCATGCCAAGAATAGAAGCCTCTTGTTTGAGTGAGAGGAATGAAACCATTTCCTCTTGTCATATTTTATGGTCTTGTTATTAATTAAAAGTTGTTAATTCACACTTCTCATAGTAACAAGGCATGCGCTCCAAAGTATGTGTGCACGTACATCACTTCTAGGGGAAAAAAAGAGCCGCGTTATCACTGCACCACATTTGGACCAAGCCCGTGACTAGAAACCGGAGTCTTTTTTTTGGGGGGGGGGCTTACAATAAAGTCTACAAGTTGTCACTTTAGACTCTTTGTGCATACCCATTAACGAAATAGCGTAGTTGGATTTCTAATTGAAAACAAAAGAGCAATTATTTCTCACTTTTTTTAGCTGACCCAAATGGCGAGATACCAACAGATGACCTGCTGACAAAGCTGACGTTTTAAAATTAAGTCCAAACATTTCGAGACTTTTACATTGCACTCCGGCTTTTGCAGCGTACGAATACCATTGCCAAGAATCTATACGATAATATAAAAGGTCACGTTACATTTAATATGTTGAATAGTTCCACACACACGTTGCGAGGTTGTGGTCAGGGACATAAACATCAGGTGAGTTTCCGAAGGTGTTACATTTCCCGTCCAAACAGGATCCTTTGTGTCCACTCTTGCTTAAACTAAACACGAGCTACACAAACTTCCGCCTACAAATCCTGCGACATTTTCAGGGTGCACTGCAGCAAATCAGTAGTCATAAATCCCCATACTTCACAAATATTTCAAAAATACCCACAACTCGCACAGTTGTTTACGCTGCACAGAAAAGCGATGTTTGACATTTCCTCTTTCATTTCCTTTGAATTTTTCGTGGGTTGACCAATGAATGTTTGAGAAATTCTGACCCAAAGCAGACCACCCGTAAAATGAAGGAAATTTCACTACCCAGAAAAGTAGCCATTTTGAAAATGCATCCCTCTGCAAAACGGCTCAAATAGTGCCACTTTCCGGGACCCGAATTCATCCAAATTGCTCGGAATTGGAAGTCTAATAGTCTGGGCCAGAAGTTCAGCAGTGCCATATTTCTTCAATTTCCGAGTTCCATATGCTCTTAGGACCCTCTAATATATAATATTTTGAGTGTATAACTTTTATTATTGAGCTCGGAAGACATATTTCTGGCCTATATACGTGGGCGCACCCTTCAAGTCTCTGGGTCCTTCATTGTGTATCCATTTAATGAGTTAAGCGAGGTTGGATTTTTCTGTTGGTACTACCTGAGATTTCCTTGGCATTGGAGGTTTTCAGTAAGTAAAATTAATCGTCCAAATCACCATTTGACTCAAGCTGTTCCACAGTCCTGCCTACCACGGCAGCATCTTACCATGTAGTTCTTGCCACAACTTTATCTCAAGCCTGAAAGTGAAGATAACCGCTCTACCACAGGGCCTCGATGGCATGGATCCATGTTCTTGCATAATAAGTGACACTAGATTTTTCAATACACACCACTGTGCACCTTCGAAGTTGCGTGTCATGCTGTTGACGTTAACAAGCAGTTCCTCGTGCAAGTTTCTGGCATACAGCAACTCCGTACACTGTAAAAAACGTTGGTCAAAACAGTGTTGGGCATTTGTTATTTGCCCAACCTTGGTTAAGGCTACTACATTGTTGGTCAACGGTCACTGTTGGTCAAACATTGACCAAATGTTGGGAAGACTTTGTTGCCTAAAGGTTGCTAAGTTGATATTTTTACCAACATTGGGCAAACTATCAATACAAAATTGACCTACCTTTTTACAGTGTATTAACATGTCACCATGAAAACCCACCAAAAAACGGCAAATCAAAATGGATTTATAAATGACTGAAGGTTGAAAATAATTCTTTCCCTTATTTCAGCAAATATACAAAATGTGCCTGCCATTCGATGAGCGTTGGTTCATGGCTATTATTCGATTACATGTATCTGTCAATTAACGTGACCCAGTTTATACCAAAAGTGTGAAGAAGTGTCCTTGGAACGAATCTTTTGCTTTCGTTGCGCGTACTTTTTCCAGACCTCTTTATTGACGTCAACCACGCATGCGTATTATGTTTTGTTTGCCGGGCACTAGAGATCAATCATACATTCAATGTAGGCTTACACTTCACAGCATTTCAAGGCATCAGCAACCACAACTGAACTTTTCCGCGTTGAAACATTACACATGGTTCAATCCAGCTTTTACCTTGACCTCCCAGCATTCTACAGACGGGATATTCGAGAAATGCAAGTCAATGATAAAAGTCAGGCCTAGTCACTATGCATGCAAGAAGTTTTAAACACCAAATATTCGAAATACATGTACACGTAGTTGTGGCAAATGTCGTGTTTGTGCGTCTGTGATCACATCGAATGGTTGTTGGGTGAAATTTGCCCTGTAGAACTGGATCACGGGCTAATTAAGTGTTTACAAAATCGTGTGTGTTTATGTTAGTCTCGTGGAACCAACTTCCTTTTGTATATAAAATCACAGCGAGGAAGACAAGTCCAGGTTTGGCTATTTTTGCCAGCGTGTTAAACTGTACAGGGCACATTTTTCGCCCCTTTGAATGGTATTTGTCATGATTGCCGGCACAAGCTCAGTTAGTGTTTCAGCTTAATTCTAATTCACTTAAATTAAGCAACGATGAATGAGCACCATGAGAAACAGTCTGATACAGACACGGTAGCATGACGTTTGCGTGTTTGGAGTTTAGATGAGCATGAAGTTAAGCATCGCGGGCCCGCCTCGGGATCTCCTTCCACATCATTATTTGCAACTCTGGAATGGGTAATTATATGTATTGAAATGTGTCACACGGTGTGGAAATATAATAAGGAATGAATGAATGCCTGCAGACAGTAGCGATTAAATTCGGTCCAATTGAACAGGATAATGGTTTTTAATCAAAGGGGCTGGAAGGATACATGGAATGCAGACACCTAGTTGCAAAAAAAGACGCACTTTTATAAGAAACAAATTTTGTCCGCAATCTGAGCCTGTATTCTGGCCCTTTATGACCAGCATTAGCTTGTATTAGGGCGCAGCTTCAACAAGACTATATCATCTGCCGATGTTCTTCCGCTGCTGGGCGACACTCCTGATGATCGTCCATGGCCCAGAAACTTGAAGTTTCAAGGCTCTTAATTCCGAGAACATCCAAAAAGTCATGATGGCAAGTGTCCAGCAAGATGAATCCCTCAAGGAAAAGACAAAAATAAACCAGACAAGGTACTGTCCTGTGAAATATCTATACTGACGTATCACTGTTTCTTAAGACAGCTTTTCGCTTATAAACATTACTGATCCCACAGGAAAGTTTACCTGGTTTAGACCTGCCTCCGCCTGTCGCTCATGACGTATGTATGAGTGGAGTCGTTCAACGCAAGTGTTACTCTTCGCTAAGCACAAAAAGAAAACTTCTGAAATTAAAAATATACCCAGCGCGTGTTGACCTCTGGACATATTTTTCTTTCATTATAACTGCGTCGCAAAATCTGTGCCTATCTAGAGAATAACAGAACCGAAGTTAATCATTAAAGCGTTGTGTACAGTGAACGTGACTCCAGGGTCGAATGAATACTATCATTGCCCGATTCCTCGATAAGGTCAGTACTAGGACAGACTGGTATTCTAGATTCACTACACACAGGATATAGTACGTAATACTTCCAACTTTCGTTCCTCTTGCTTGTAACCGGTCTATATTATTCGATCCAAAACATGACGAGTCCTCTGAGCCGGCGAGTAGCTGGGGTATTAGCTGCAACTCTAGCGGGAATTCCCGTCGCAACCGCCGGGTTCCTGCGCCTCAAATACGGCCCGACGGTGTTCCAGGACCTAGTTGACATTCGAGGAAGCTCGGCCGTGCTGAGGGTGTTTAAGGACATTGAGGAGAAGAATGTTCAGCTTTGCGATTTCTTCGAAGAACACGCACGGAACACACCGGACAAAATTCTCGTCCTTTACAAAGATGAGGTACTCACCTACGGTGAACTGGACAGACAGGCTAACCAACTCGCCCACTTTGTCCAGCGAAGCCAGGTGGCAGCTCGTATGGACACAGTGGCGATATTCATGCTGAACGAGCCCAGTTTCGTCGTGTCCTGGTTGGCGTTTACCAAACTGGGGCTAAGAATCGCACTGTTGAACTACAACCTCAGAGGCGACGTCCTCCTACATTGCATCAAAGCCTGCAATGTTAAAGCAATCGCTTGCAGTAAAGGTAAACTCAATTTGACAAAATTAAGGTGTAAAATCAGTTTTGGTGTCAAGCACTTGCCCTGAAGCAACCAAAGGACAAAAGGTCTTTGAATGTGTTCATTGACTTGGTGACCACAATGTGGTTTGCTCTCACTTCAAGTTTGAAATGTTCTATTTCAGATCCTCTTTTGTTGGAAGCTCTTGGATCCATCAAGCATGAGCTGGACGCCCTTGGGACTGTAGTCTGGGTTCCGGGAGGTCCAGAGGTCCGAGATGAGACCCTGGCGCACGGGTTAATTCCAGCAGATACAAGAGACGAGTCCTGCGCTCCCATACCACCGACATCACGCCGACAAATTGCCAGCCGGAACACGGCGCTGTACATCTTCACGTCAGGAACAACAGGTGGGTGAATGTTGTGGGCGTCACACCCGGGGAGAGAGAAATATAATACATGTACACGCCGATTTTTGGCCGGTGTGGTAAACTATGTAACCAGCTCTGCAAAAAAGGGCATTAAGGGGCCCTGTGCTTTTTACACTGAGGGCTCTTCCATGTGGAGAAGTGATTTTTTTTTACTATTCTATCGCTGCTTTTATAATTCATACAAGAAACCTATAATTGCTGCTGTGGATATTCAAGAGACTTCCTTCTTGGCTGCCGGATTTTGTTTTCCACTTTCTGTGTTTAAAGGCTTTATCTCTTAAAGTACTTTTGTTGATGATGATATGATTCTTCAAAAATCAGCTTATCTTCAGGGTGCAAAAGGCCACAGGGTTCAAACCTACACCTAATTAAAGCCTATAAGGTATCCAAAGAATTCAAATGTGTATGTAACTCATTTTGAAAAAAAGTCACATGATACCCATTTTTGTGGAGCCGTCACAAATGAGCTCTTTAATTTTCCACTTTTCGGTTTTGAGAAGAGAAAATACGTCTTACAAATGTTTAACTATAAAAATAGCTATTCTGGGAAGCATTGGTACACAGTGCAGCAACTGTTTCATTTTGATGTAAGGTTTAAATGCGCATTTACTCTGAAATACTACCGGCATAGCGCAATTTGGGGCCCCCCCTTCCCCACCAGTTCTAGAGTTTGCTTGTCATCCCCAATCCCTATGTTCCCATTCACGTGGTGTATGCCAACGTAAGATCCCTGAAAATGGCCGCATAACGTCACTGTTTATGTTGAATGAGTATCTGGAAATCGGCGCACGCATGTGAAAGGATTAGTACAATCAATCTGCGTACTTCCAGTTTTTGAAATAGATATTATTCGAGATGCGTCCGATCATGGTCACCGTACAGAATAGGAACCCTAAAACATTGGATACAACGAAATAACACTTTGAAATGGAGCTCTGTAGAATAGTAACTAGTCGCCTTGGATGTGTACTTTTATCTTTCAGGTGTCCCTAAACCCGCCAAGGTTACTCATTACCGCATAATGATAAGCTCTTACGCGAGTCGGCCATCCGTGGCCTTTGGACCCGATGACGTCATCTATTGCACTCTCCCTCTCTACCATACTGCCGCTTTTGTTATTTCCTTCGCTGGCATGGTGAGAGTAGGTAAGTCAAGAGTTCAGCTCTGATCTGAAATCAGTGACCCATGTTCAACATCCTTAAGGAATTGAGACTCCTTCTCTAGTTCTTGTACTCCATCTATTCTGTCTTTTCCAACATTTCATGCAATTGGTGTGACTGTTATCATTCGAATTGGTGTTATCATTC
>NW_019091706.1:70080-107724 GCF_001949145.1 Acanthaster planci | reverse complement strand
TTGTACAGATGAACCTCTTTTGAAAGCTCTAACAGACCTGATACCAGAGCTCCAAGACCTCGGTGTTAAGGTCTGGGTTGCTGGGAAGGATTACCCATCAGGATCTTCCCTCGGGAAGGATTCCCATTGGTGTGAAGACGCTAAATGAGAGCAGTGATCCCATACGAAGGAGCAACTGCAGCCGATCTTTCACGATTCATTGTACATTCTCACCTCAGGGATAGCAGGTACATGTAGTAAAATGTTGTGTTTGGCAAGTACACTTCCAATGGACTCTAACTATGAGCTAGGAAAAGTTCTCTCAAAAGGAAAATAGTTTCAAACTGTAGATATTATTGCCCATCTCAACAAGAGAAGGAAGTGGTATTCCTGGAAATAATGGAAAGAAGTAGCTTGGAAATAATGGAAAGAAGTGTCCAGGAATACTGCAGCAAATGCTAAAGATAGGCTATCGATGACTAAGAAGCATCAGATGAATTAGGCATTAGAAAATCATATCCAGAAAAGTTTGTTTCTTTGATACTCGATGAAGAGCAGTGAAATGAAACAGAAAAGTTTCAGTCTGGTAGATTTCAAAGGTTTATAGATTTCACTCAATTCGCTAATTTACGAAGATGTGTCAATTTGTCCCTGTAGGTGTACAAGTATAGAAGGTTTTGTTTTGGGTGAGTGACATCAGCCGGTGATTCTTTGGACAGCAGGGGAGAGAATCTATGATGAAGAAAATATACGATCGTGTTTATTTACAGGGCTTCCCAAGCCGGGCCAGCCAAATTCCCACATTCTTATCAGATTACTGCTTCTTGCTTCTAAGTCCCCCTTCTGGATAAGCAGTGATGACATCATGTACACTAATCTTCCTTTGTACCACAGCGGCGCCCTCGCCATAGGCTTCTCCAATATTGTCAAAGCAGGTGAGATCATGTGGCCAATTTAGTCTTGTAATACAAAACTGCTGCAAACTGCTTGCTGACTACAGGGACCTAAAATATAAATCAGAAAATATGGAGGACCTGACGTTTAATTCCAGCAGAATCTTTCTTAAAGAGCACTTCTAAGGAAAACATGTTTTCTGTGATTTTATCAGTTCAAATAAATATCCAAATCGAACCCAGTGTCATTTGTCTTCGGAGCTCAACAAGCTAAAAAGGGCTTTTTTTGTTCATGCCAAGATGCGAATTTTGAATGTGGATTGCGTCATTCGGAGAAAACAGAGAAAACAAGTGGAACCTTTGCCCTGTGTTCGTAGTGGATAAACACTTGTGAGTGTGGCCAGTGCTTGTAGCCATTGTCACAAACGGTCTGAGGTGTGGAGGATATGATGATTATCGTTGATTAGTTTGCGAAGGGGAGGAAGATGAAAAGTGGTTGCCAAGGGAACCCTTGGATGGTTTCTTCACGGGGGTCTTCTCCTTGAGCGCAAGACTTCTAGGGACAGAGCGGGCCCTGTTGATAGAGCGTTGAACCTGGTGATAGCTGTGTCCCCTTGCAATCAAATGCCTCGTCAGTTCCTGTGTATGTGCATAGTAGCGTCATGGTATAACGGGAGAAATCTGAATCATTAGAACCATGGAGCTATTACACACAAGGAGTAAGTACATTTAGAGATCAAAAGAGTCAGTGATGGCCACCGCAAGCACTGCACGTGCTGCAAGGACAAAACAAATTCCGCGCCGCTTGCGGGCCGTAAGGAATGCTCGGAGTTGAATTTGCAAAGGATTGTGGGTACCGCGCTTGCGTGTCCGTAGCACTTCCACACGTTCAACATGGAAACCACCGTCATCGGGACTTTAAGTTTCGATAATTTTAGTGATTGTTCTGATATTCCAATGATAATGAAAGCCTGGTTACGTCTTTACATCCATAAAACGTCTCTCTTAACTTAACCATAAACAGAATTACTATTAACACAAATTCTACAAAAATACGCAACAAGAAAAATGAAAGAATGTAGCTGGTCCAGAGGGAAAAAAATTAAAAATAAAAAGCATGGACAGATTCGTTGTCTTTCCTGTCACTGGTGCTGAGAATCTGTTAAATTTCAGTAATGTAAGGTTTTGCGAAGGTTATGCAAATTAAGTGGGCCAATCGCTCTGCGACTGGCATATTTTACCTCGCTGACTGTTATTGTTCTATAAATGTTATTTGCTGCTGTGCCACGATCCGACGCGTCCTTGACTAGTGAAATGGACTTTGGAATTTCCTACTGGACTTTAAAACATTTGAAACAAGACATGGGAAGGAGAGAACCCCTCCGCCTTTGTGTTGGTCATTGGTTGATCGGAATCTCAGGAATTCTTTGCAAACTTCTAGGTGGGATGTGTTAGGTAACAATAGTCTAGAGTGTGTATATGGATTGGGCAGGTAAGGGGGGTACCCCTCCGCCCCATATCTTGCCTGGTATACTTAAAAAAAGTTGGAACTTCACACCTTGGCGGATTCTGAGCTTTCAGTTTGCTGGGGTGGACAAGCAGGGATTTTTCCTCCTTGCATGGGCACAGGACATCATCATGCCTTCCTGTCGTCTGCGTTGGACCGTCTCTTCGTTGCCGTGTCGCCAGGGCGAGACCAGGTTCCATCACCGCTAACTATGGTCTTCCGTCTTGCCATGGTCTTCCCGCCGGTACCACAGCCTTCTATTGCAAGTCATCTGTGGAGTGCTAGACCTCGCCCACTGTTATTCGTCCTCCAGCTCCCGCTCCCGTCAGAAGTCGCCGATAACAGATACAAACTCCCGCGTCTTCGGATCCGTTTGATCCGTTTGGATTTGCCAGGCATGAAACCTCGCCATGTTGTCAAATGCATTCCTGTGGCATGTTTCCACTTTCTTTTAACCGCAGGAACCACTAGGATTGCGACTTAAATATCACAGTTCGTATTTTAGGTACTTTTCCCCACCGTCCGAACCGCAAAATGTCACAACTGACTTTAATAACGTCCGACTTTTTCCAAATAACCACCGCTAATTCGGAATATTTGAGCGCATCTGCGGGATCACTCGCTGACTCCTGAGGAATACAGACGAAAACTGCGCATCTTCTTCGCGCATCTTTTCCACCGTTTATTTGCTCCAGTATGCCGCAGCGAAACCCGTATGGGTTACCAGCTACTCGGCGGTGGCTATCACTTTGTACAAAGAATGTCCATGTTTTTAACACTGGGGCCGGTAACCACGCTTTGTCTATGGAGCCGACAAGAGCGGTTAATTGGATTACGGTCTGTAAGGACTTCGTTATAACTCGTGCTGATTTATAGCTCCATGGTCCTACCTATTAGTCATTTTACCTTTGAAAAAGATCCTGCTAGGATCGAAACGACATGCCCTCCAGTTTACTTTTCGATTGATCTGTTTGTTCTTTCTGTTTTTAAGTGGGCTTAGATTGGCTTGGGTCGGTTTTTAGATTGGGATGGTATTTAGGATGGGGTGCAGTGTGGAGTTGGGTTGATTCAGTCAATTGGATTTAGTGGGATAGGATTGAATTGATTATATGGTAGAGGACTGGGTAGAATGGACGTGATAAACCGGGAAGGCTGGATGGGCTAGAAAAAGATAGAATGGAATAAGATGATCGATTGTGAATTGGAATGAAAGTGATGGATGCTTTTAAGCGAGTTGAGTTGGACAAGGATAATTTCGTTTGAAGAGCGTGAAGCATTTGTTGTACTTTGTTCAGTGTCTAAATAAATCCCAATTCAGAAATTTTTGTGACAGACAAATGGAATTTCAATTTAATGGTAGAGTGGAGTTTCTGATTTTTTCATGTTGCCGTATCGCCCTTTGCGACAAGTTAATAGTTCACATGATCAACAACCCACCAATCCCATGCACAAACTAGAATGGGGTGGAAGGGGTCGAACCAGTCAAAGGTTTGAATTGGATGGGAGCTAGACGAAAAATCGTGACGGGTATCCGAAACTAAGAAGGGTCACCCTTCAAGTGTGTATTGTGATTCGTCTTTTGCAGGGCCAACATGTGAATTTGGAGAGTCATGTTGTTTCGGATCGAGCCCCGACTTTTAGTGTATATATATTTGCTTACTACCTTGCATGGTGTGTGATTGTAACATTCAAGCACTAAATCTGTAACATAATTGTTGAAAAGAGCGTTATGAAAATATCCACTGAAGGTAGACTGAACAGGCCTACTATTATTTTTTGTAAATAAATCATTGGTAATGGTTTAATACTGATATATTTTTGACTAGCTATGAGAGCCCCCTTAAACACTTTTACAATTTTTTTTTCACTCCCACTTTTTCCACAAAATAAAAAGCACATTGATATGATGGCAAGTACAGCCACAAACTCCGCTATTCTAACGGCAACGGTCTGCAGCCCGATATATGGTAGAATTTCAGAAGCGATTCAACATTGGTCACATCTCTGAATTCTACGGTGCCACTGAGGCGACATACACTACCTTGAAACTAGACGGCAAAGTCGGGAACGTTGGAAAATACCCCAGACTTATATATACAAGTCTGTATCTACTTTTTCCAGAAAAAAAATCAGAATAGAACTAAATAAGTTTGTAGCTCTTTTTTTCTCAAGGCCAAAGAAAATACAAGTTAAAAAAAGGCGAAAAGTGAAGAGAATGGCATTCTTCGTTAAAGCTTATAAAATGAAACAAGAATGTTTGAAAATCTGGGGTGAATAAATTACTTAAACGTGACCAGATGTATGGGTCAATTCCTAGGCCTCCCTGCCTCATTGTCCAGTCGTTATTTGACGAAGAGTTAAACAGAATTACACCGGAAAAAAAACCAACCAGTTGCTACTTCTGAATCAGACCCTATGAAACTTTGAAACACTTGGCGGCCACAAATATACCGTTCCTGTTACCAGTTCTGAGCATTGGCGTATTGTTCTGAGCATGCGTGCATAATTCAATACCTAATTGAAAAAAGGATCCAGCTCAACCCCCCTCCTTTCTATAATTTTCGTAAAGTAATTCAGTTTCTGTGTTACCATTTCTTGAATGCATAATAAGCAAAAGGATTGAAAATATACAGCAAGAGGGCTTTAATTTTTTTTAAATCTTTGTTTTGATTTGCTACAAATGTCATCACAGTTGGGCTCGGTAGGCCTGTGTCAATTCTTAAATGAATTTATTGTTCCAGAAAATATTGAAATATTAATTAACATGTCAGCCACTTCCCTGACAGTGTGCAAAGTGGGGTGTCATTTAGTTTTGTTGTTTATTAAAGATTTCCTTCCTTTCTGATTGATTTAAACTGCTCATAATTTTCCAAGTTATAACATTATAGAGGCCTTACGATATTTTGAACAATTTTTTTGCTTCAAATTTGCACCAGGTTTCATGTTGGTGTCATCATTCCTGTGGAAGATATACGCCCATGTTAAATGAGACCTCCCCAGTTCTCAAAGTTTACCTAAATGTGACATAACAACCAGGAAGTAAAATCAAGTCACTGTGCTCCCCGACAAAATACGCAGCATTACTCAAAAGCGGTCAAATTAGTTCAAAGGAAGCATCTGAAAGACGATCAGTTTTTGTACCAATCACCTTTAATTTCGCTTGTAGTAACATCATTTATCACATCACACCGATTTACTAAACAGCTTGGGATCAGGACTGGTGATCATGCCCATGCCGGCTTTAAGGTTGATACGTTGCACTGTCTGGAAGACGTATTTACATGAAACAAAACAACAACGACAAGGTGGCCGAATGATAAAAATAAACGTGTACTTTGAGTTGCCACTTTAATGACCCGATTAACCAGGTGTGTAAAGTTCAAGTTATATCGAAGGGTTAGATATCCATATCCAACTTCATTATACGAAGGCTTTTCCTCTCTTATTACAAAGTGACATACCTAGACACCGCATCGTACATTAATATTCAGTCATGTCGGACTTTCCAATCAACCGCCAGGTACTTGGTGCGGCCGCTGCGATGGTAGCGGGCATTCCCGTAGCAGTTGCTGGGTTCCTGCGCCTGAAGTACGGTCCGACGGTCTTTCTAGACCTGCTGGATATTCGCAGGGGTCTAAATCTTTTGACAGAAATTGAAGCCTTGCTAAAGAGTAACTTCAAAGTCATTGACTTCTTTGAGGCACACGTGAAACAAACCCCAGATAAAGTGTTCATCCTGTACAAAGATGAGGTACTCACCTACGGTGAACTGGACAGACAGGCTAACCAACTCGCCCACTTTGTCCAGCGAAGCGAGGTGGCAGCTTGTATGGACACGGTGGCGATATTCATGCAGAACGAGCCCACTTTCGTCGTGTCGTGGCTGGCTTTCAACAAGCTAGGGCTGAGAATCGCGCTGTTAAACTACAACCTGAAAGGTGATTCCCTCCTTCATTGCATCAAAGCCTGCAGCGTGAAGATGATTGCGTGTGGAAAGGGTAAGCATTGAAACGTGCTCCTCCAATTCTATGATTGATATTATGCTACAAGTCAGCTGGAATATACTCGCAGTTTTGACTTTTATTTCCATCTTTTAGATGACCGTCTCTTGAAAGCCCAAGATGACCTGATGCCCAAGCTCCAAGCCCTCGGTGTTAAGGTCTGGGTTGTCGGGAAGGATCTTGATCAGGATCTTCCCTTGGGAATGATTCCAGTTGATGTGAAGACGTTGAATGAGAGCAGTGATCCTTTACCAAGGAGTGTGCGAGACCAGCAGTCGGTCCTGGACGATGCACTCTACATCTTCACTTCGGGAACCACCGGTATACACACTTCCCAAACACTTGTTTTATTTTCGAATATTTCTTGAGCTCAGTGAGCCTCGAATTCAGTATTTCACCAATCACAGGTAAAAGATTTTTCAAGTAAAGGGAGTCTTTAAAATTAAAAGATTAAGGAAGCTTTAAAAGGCCATTGGCAACGACACTCGTAATGAGCCAATTTATAAAATTCAAAAGAGCCAAGGCCATTGGGAAACAAAGCAAGCACAGGAGTCCGCGTGGGGACACAGTGATATGGCAGAAGTCTCACGCTGGTCCGAGTAACCTTGGATCTTTCCTTTGATGTAGGTCTACCCAAGCCAGCCAAATTTCCCCATACTCGTCAATTAGGTGGTTCCTACGCTCAAGCCCAACTTGGAATGAACAGCCAGGATGTGCTGTACACCACTCTACCGTTGTATCATAGCGCTGCACTTGTTGTCGGCCTCTTTAATGTTGTGCGAGTCGGTGAGTCATTCCCAAAGCTTCAGTTTAAAATGGAACAAGGCGCGACTGATGGGGTTTGGCATATTTTTGGTTTTTTAAAACTTGTTTTCCTTGTCCGGTCATATCGAGTGCATTTTTGTTGATTGGAAGTCCGAAAAATTCCGAATTAATAATTTTTCTCACCACGAAAAAAGGAAGGGGAGGGGGGGTGATTCGATTGCCCATCTCCCCGGTCAGAAAGTGTTGGGGGTATAGAGGATTTGCGTGGTAGCCATATTGCAGAGCAGTTTTTTGTTCCACAGGGAAACCTCATTTGTGCGTACCTTGTGGAACAAAAGCACTGTTCTCTAAAGGTGGCATCTATATGCCATCATCCCCCGGGGATTTGTGCCCATATCCAATGAAATGTAATAAATGTGGTGAAACAAGGTGAGGTGGTTGGGATCGAGGCACGAGAGGTGGCAATAGGTGATGGAAAAGCTAGAGAGCAATTGTAAGGAAAACGGATTTGATGGATGGGCCTTGGTAAAGTGTCTGAACATACAATACAGGCGCTTTGAACTGCCTCCATAGCCTGGTACAAGGGATAGAAAGTAGTATCCCGTGGACTGGACAATATTTACAGGCTAGGCGTTACTAGATAGGATGCACCAAGATGTGTTAATTTTGAGTTGCGTTTCCTTATTATACACGTCACTAGATCTGTTATCTAGCTATTTACATCCATCTGTCCTTCTGTCTTTCTTTAAAGGGGGAACCATTGTCTTGAGTGACTTCTCAGCTCGGAGATTCTGGGATGATGTCCGCAGATACCGTGCCACAGTCATCCATTACATCGGGGAGATTTGCCGTTACCTACTGACGCAGCCACCGGTAAGTGACATTATAAGTTGAATTAATCTTGGACCTGAACATTCTACCTTCATTTACACCTGCAGATATAAGCGTTGGGGGCAGTGTAAGGAAGTGCTGTTAATAATTGGAAATTAAAAAAAAGGAAAAAGGGGAAGCGAAAGAACTGAAAAAAAAATAGAGATGAAACGGGACGAATATCACGAAGTTGTATGGAAAAAAGATACAAAGCCCTCAAAATTGACCCTCCTGGTGTTCTTTATACATCTGCGCTTTTGGGCTGATAAGAGTTTTTCCCACTTGAAATTCTCCCACCATAAAATAATAGCTTGCCCCCCGGAAAACTTGTGGCGAGTGTCATGCCCACAAATACCAGATTTAGAAATTGACGTTTGCCACGTATTTAAATGTTACAGTTTCGTCTTCTGCCCTGTTATTGACACTTTAAGCACAAGACTTTTTTTTGCTTGGGGGTGATATTAATTTTTCTCTTTGTCTCAACAAACAGCGTTCTGATGATGGCAAGTACCCTCACAAAATCCACTATGCTATTGGCAACGGCCTACGGGCCGATACTTGGGCGGAGTTTCAAAAGCGATTCAACATCGGCCGCATCGTTGAATCCTACGGAGCCACCGAAACGCCGTTCGGTTTGACGAACAATGGCGGCAAAATAGGGAGTGTCGGAAGATATCATGGCATTTACAGGGTAGGAATCTTACTGTAAAATTTTATGTTTAGGCAAGATAGGGTTTGTGAAGTCTTGTGAAAGGTTTTCGTCGTGTGTGCCTATTTCCTCAACACAGTACGTTTTAACTGTAACTGCTACATGAAGTCAAATAAATTCACTTTTTTTATTGACTTCGCAACTATAGCCAGCCGAAATATTAATTATTGACATTATTTTGAACAGGCATTAACTGACATCGTAGTCCTTGTTCAGTGTGACCTAGAGACAGCTCAACCACTTCGTGGTCCAGGCGGGAAATGTATCCTCACGCCTCCAGGTACGTAAAAACTCTCTCCTGACTGTGTTATGCAGCCCAAAGGAGGATTTAGCTCACATTGCAGTAAGGGTTTAACAATTGACCTCGAAGTCAGAGTTTATAATTGCGACGTCATGTATGTTTAAACCACCTCTACCGCTCATGGAGTTACACTTAATTTACCATGGAATTTGGTAGTTAATTAACGCGCAACGTTAGTGTTCATCCAATGGGAAGAGCTTGTAATCAGTAGCGCGTAAGCTCCCGTGACAAAGTCGCTAACTCGATCAGGTGTTGTGACTTGCCGAGTGCACGTGCATTGGAAGTTTCAGAACGCATATATGTGCGGATTAGTTATATAAAACTTTACTGACAAGTGAAGAGGAACTAAGAAAGGTGGTACTGAAAAGTGAAGAGGAACTAAGAAAGGTGGTATGTTATTTGTTTTTTTCCCGAGGCAATCCTCTCACTGAAGATTTTGTCACGGCTTGCATGTATCCTCGATAATTTGTGAACAATCGAAACCCAATTTCCCTTGTTAAAATAGAATGAATTTCGGAATAATCGTGCGGCAAAAATCAGAGCAAAATGAAAAGGTAAATAACTGTTTAACAATCATAGAGCTATACTGAATTTTTATGCAGCTCTATGATTATTATCAACCTTTTCAAACTGTCTTAGTTATCTGATACAAGCCACGACCAGGTAAAGATCTTTCTGAATTTTGAACGTGCAGGCGAGACTGGACTGATGCTATTTCGACTCAAGGACGAGGACTCCTTCCACGGCTACCTGGCCCCGGAGAGTGCGCATGAAAAGAAACTTGTCAGAAATGTCAAGAAAAGTGGCGACCTATTCTTCAACTCTGGAGATTTGATGGTCCACGACAAAGATGGTTACCTTTATTTCAAGGACAGACTTGGAGACACTTTCAGGTAGGAAGGCGCGTCCTATAAATACCTTTTTTCCAACCTTGAAAAAATCAGACTGTTTTATATAGAATATAAAGTTACATTACCATTTCCCTCCTCTACAGATGGAAAGGTGAGAATGTTGCGACAACAGAGGTATCTCAAATCTTGAACCAATACCCGGGCATACAGGAAAGCAACGTGTATGGCGTGGAGGTCCCAGGTAGGAATTGTTTTCGCTGTAGACACATCAGGCGTGTAGTCCATAGTTCGGTCTGATATGAAGGCACATCCAGCGGGGATGGCGCTCGGGGCAAGCATTTACCATTGTTGAAGGAACGTTACTTTTGCCTTTCTGTTTGTATTTTCTGTACGTGATAATCATAGCCGGATGGTCGATTTGCCACGATACCAAAATGGTGTGGTATGTTGTTGGTTGAGGTGATTTGATATTGTTTCCACTGCTCTACGATTCTCGAGTCAGTTGGTAATCTATTTTTATTTACTTTGAGAATTTCTTTCGATTTCAGGTTGCGACGGAAAGGCAGGTATGGGGGCAGTCGTCTTCAAGAAGGACTATCATTTTGACCCAAAGGCCTTCTACGATCACGTGGTCAGGTCATTGCCGCTCTACGCATGTCCAAAGTTTCTGCGAATCGTAGGAGAGATGGACATCACAGGTACATTCAAACACAAGAAGACTGACCTCGCCCGTGAGGGATTTGACCCCAATGTCATATCTGACCCTCTCTTCTTCATGGATGAGGAGAAGAAGACTTACGCACCCTTGGACAACGAGGCCATGCAAAGAATCGTTCTTGGGAATGCCAGACTATAAACAATGAAGAGATAGGTAAATGCTAACAGAGAAAACAACTAAAATCGTGTAACCTGTCATGCTTCATCAGATAAAAATCTACCAAACACGGACATCAAATTGGTCCTTAGGCCTAACTTGGCAATGTTCTAAAAATGGTGCCTAATTTATCTCATACCACTACAAATTTTGGCCTTGCATATGGCTCATATTTTGCAGATTCATAAATTCAAATAAGAAAAGGGCTTCAATCTATGAGGGCTAGTTCAAATGAGAACAATCATTTTAAGGCCACCACTACTGTCTGTCGCATGGTCTCACTAATACTTTATTTTAATCACTGGCAGAGTATTTTTTTATAGTAATAAGTAATAGTTGCCCACCCTTGGCTGCAGTGGCGTATCCAGCGGGGGCGGGGTGGGAACTTGCAGGCCCCCCAAACGGATTTTTATATTTAGAGTACTTCATAGGTGAGTTGGAAAGAAAGTAATCGGTATATTTATTTGTCAAATATTAGCAAACCCTTAGGAAAACAACACCAAGAAATAAAAGCAAGGATGTGAGGACCGTGAGTAAGGCTTGTGATATTTTCCTCCCCCAACATTCATCATCAACTTGAATGAGCCCGACGTAGCATTCGCTTTCAATGCTATCCCACCCCTGACACCAAAAGCTGGATACGCTGCTTCTTGGCTGGTACAGCACTGAGTGTAGTAAGTTCATCAAAATGTAAAGTACATGTAGTTTATTAAAGTTTGTTTTTAATATGTCGGTTCTAACACACTACAGAAAAAAATGATCTCAATTGACCGGCACCTCGCCTTAACTCATTTCACCCGAATTCTGGTGAGTCCTTGCAAATTAGTTAAAGAATTCATTTGACTGTGAGTTATGATATTGAATCGCATGTCTGTTAATTGCTGAGAGATGACATGACAGATCTGTGTTATAGTGTACAATCTCCTTTACAAGATATATATTGACAAATGCACTTCGTTCCACTGATATCCAAAGCAAGAATGAAAATCCGCTTGGTGAAACAGTCTGGCATTCAGAAGTACAGCGAGTGTCTGGCAAGTATTGTGAAACGACTCACATGACAAAATGCACCAACACTGTCTTAAAAAAATCAAAACATAGAGACCAAAAGACGACACCAACGACGATCTTGAGCTCACCGAAAAAAAACAAAGAAACGAATCAAGAATCGACGACTAAAAACCTAAAAGGTTAAACAAATACCAGAGAATGGAAAGCTGCAAAAACCCACGTCTACGCCTGGAAAGGAATTCAGTAGAGATGTATAATGCAACTAAAACCAAAACGGGGCTATCAATCCATGCTTCCCACCAAGGAAGGGAATTGCAGAACACTTCGATTCTCTGCTGGAAACTATCATTTTACTTACTAGCACTTAGCCTAGCTGTGTATTTTGACATGTGCGTGCCAGAGGCATATCCAAGCTTTGGAAGGGGGGGGATGATTTATTTCCAAAAATCAGCATTCCATTTCTTCACCATAAAAGATCCCCTTGAAAGGCGGTAGTACTCGATTCTTAAATTAACATTGCCATCAACATTGCATTTGAAAACAAGATTTCAAATTTTTGCTTTAGAAATCTATATTAACAGATAGTTATTTATATATCATTATATAATTTTTCAATTCCTTATAAAAAGAACAAAAGAATTTGCAACATGCACAGGGCAACTTGCACCTTTCCCCTGCCCCTGCAGGATACGCCAGTGATAAATGCATAACTCCTCATAGATAGGTAACTGGTCAGTTTGTTTGTTTGTTCTTTTGTCATGAGTGCCCAAATTAATGTGTCTTCTTGTCCAGCACGTCGTGACTGCGCAAATTCCCAAGTATTTTAATTCCTTGTGGAAGTCGATTTATTTCAAAGTATTCCTATGTCAGTGTACTTCTCTCTACAAGTAATTCTCCAGGTGTGCCTGAATCGATCCCTGATAGCAAGTGTGGCAGAGAGAGTACAATATAGTTACAATTACAGACATGCACTTTAAATAACCTCAACAATAATTGGCTTCAAGTGTACAAAGTCGAACTCATTGGAAAGGGTTAAAAGACCGATAACCTTACCTCAACTATTTTGCAAGGTGGTGCGCAGGGACTATACTTGAGTGCAGACCGTGAAATTTATTCAGTTATGTCGGGAATTCCAATCAACCGCCGGATGCTCGGTGTGGCCGCTGCGACTGCTGCAGGAATTCCCTTCGCAGTTGCCGGGTTCCTGCGTCTTAAGTATGGTGCAACTATCTTTGCAGACCTGCTGGAACTTTGCAAACGTCTTCGTACGATCAGAGAAATCGAAACATTGCTGAGCAAGAATGTCAGAGTCATTGACGTCTTTGAAGCCCACGCGAGGCGAATCCCGGATAAAGAGTTCATCCTGTACAAAGATGAAATACTCACATACGCTGAACTGGACAGACAGGCTAACCAACTCGCCCACTTTGTCCAGCGAAGCGAGGTGGCAGCTTGTATGAACACCGTGGCGATATTCATGCAGAACGAGCCCACTTTCATTGTGTCGTGGCTGGCTTTCAACAAGGTAGGGCTGAGAATCGCGCTGTTAAACTACAACCTGAAAGGTGATGTCCTCCTTCATTGCATCAAAGCCTGCAGCATGAAGATGATTGCGTGTGGAAATGGTAAGCATTACCGCTCTAACAACTTTAACACCAACCTGTCAATTCGAGTTAAAGTGTTAGCGACACATTCCTGATACAAAATGCATTTACACGTCCATATCACCCCTTTTTAGATGACCGTCTCGTGAAAGCCTTAGCTGACCTGATGCCCGAACTCAAAGCCCTCGGTGCTAAGGTCTGGGTTGTAGGGAACGATCTTGATCAGGATCTTCCCTTGGGAATGATTCCAGTTGATGTGAAGACGTTGAATGAGAGCAGTGATCCTATACCAAGGAGTGTCCGAGATCAGCAGCGGGCCCAGGACGATGCACTGTACATCTTCACTTCGGGGACAAGCGGTAGGCGTGTTTTAAAAGAACTTTTTTCTTTTTCTTTTTTTAATATTTGGGGGGATACTTTGTGTTGGGAGAGTGTTGCACCAAAAATACAGCACCTCCCCGAAATTACATTTTAAAACTCTTTCCTCGGGGTTACTGCTGCTTAGTGTGAACCGGCCTGCCGATTCCAGAAGGTTTGCTGGTTGAGGCACTATGCCAGGACCAGTACTAAGCTGGACATTGTGGGCTCAAGAGAGCCACTCAAGTAACTTTCTGATTTTCACAAACTCTCAGACCACAAAAAAGTAGTATCCAAGCTTTTAAGTCATACTTACAAATCAGACTATAAGATTTGAGAAACTCTCTAACATGAAAAATCCTTATACTATAAAGACAAGTGCATTAGCAAAACTTTAAAATACATGTACTTGTTTCAAAATCAATTTGGTGTTTCTCGTTGGAATTTGCCTCGAGTAAAACCCCCCTCAACGGTTGAAAAGAGATGGGTTGGTCTGGAGAATTTCATTTGTTGGAAGTGATGCTACCGCGACGCGTGCATTTCTCAGTCTTAGAACCAGCGAAGTTCAGTTCGGGTAATAGAAGCCTCAGTTGCCAAGAAAATAGCGCCTTCTCTTGGTCCAGCTGGAGGCCTATAGCGTCTTTACAATTCAATGCATTATCGATGAACATTCCGCTTTTGCACCTAGGTCTTCCTAAGCCGGCGAAATGCCCTCATACGCAGCAGTTGATTGGATCGTACATGCAAGCATCACTTGGGCTGAACAGTGTGGATGTGTTGTATCTTTCTCTGCCTCTATATCACAGTGCAGCTCTCATCGTCGGCTTCTTTAATGTTGTGAGAGTTGGTAAGTCCTTTCGTATTCGTTTAACGTCTATTTCAAGTAATAATAAATAACAGAATGGAGTGTGATGAGATGGGATGTGACTGGGTGCATCAGACAGGACAGGACAGGACGGGACGGAACAGGACGGGACGGGGCAGGATAGGAAGTGATAAGAAGAAACGGGACAGGGCGAGATTGGATGGAATCACAAGATGGGAAAGGATGGTACTGGCTGGATAGAATTGCATGGAATGAGATGAGATTGAATGAGTTTGAAGAATGATATGGGATGACATGTTTTAGGTGGGATGAGATGTGAGGAAGAGAGCAAAAGGAGGGGATGGAATAGGATGATCACATGAGAAGGTGTGATGGTAAAGGAAAGTAGTGTGTTGCGTCTTGACGGACCAGTTATGAATAATGTGAGAAAACAATAGCTTCTTGACAAAAAGGACAAACAAAAACCTCGACAAACTAGGTTATGCGCAAGTCATAGACGCGAACAGAAGACTCAACACACTGTACTCAGAAGGATGGGATGAAATGCGTAGCAATTTGTACAGAGAAAATGGAATGGTTAAGATGGAAAGAGCCTGTTGGAAATTGGAAAAGCCAAGGTTTTTCCGGAACAAAGCGCACGCGTGAGTCAGAGTATGGCCGCGCTGATAGGACAGACTATCGCTCCCGCGTGTAGGGGCCTAGCTCATCCCGAATAGTCTCGTACTGGGCATGAGCTGTTCAAATTCCTAACTGGCTCTTTGGGTTGGATGTAACTTGGCACGACGTGACCTTAGGGTAAATAGTAGCTATCGACGTTGGATGGGTTTGGGGGAGTAGGCCTTGTTGATTGTGATCCAGATTTATGACACGGAATGGATGGCTATATGTTGGATCCGCCACTGGTGAGCGGGTTATATTGTTGGAATATCCACTGAGATGGTTTTTGATACCTGTGTAAGTCAATTTGGTAGAATGACACAGTTTTAAACTTGAAAATGTTGGCATATCAGCTTTATGACCTAATAGCGTTGTCTGCCTTACATCTGCAATGCATTAAAGGAGGAACTGTGGCCTTGAGTGACTTCTCAGCTCGGAGATTCTGGGATGATGTCAGCAGATATCGAGCCACAGTCATCCAGTACATTGGGGAAATTTGCCGTTACCTTGCAGCTCAACCAACGGTAAATGAATAATACTTAATAAAAATAAATTATCGACTTTCAGTCAGTAACTTTTTCTGTTCATCCTGTGTAATATTTTAAAGAATTTAAAAGTTCAGGATAAGAGTATGACGCATTGATTTAGTTCATATCCAATTTGAGCATAACATAATAACTAGTCCGTGATATCTTTTGTTTCCATTTTCACATTTTTGCTCTTGAAAATAATTTATATTCTGTCTCAGTAAAAATCCAACCTGTCATTGGAAATTTCCCTGCTTACCTCATGTCCCAACAAACAGCGTACAGATGACGGTAAGTACCCTCACAAAATCCGCTACGCTATCGGCAACGGTCTGCGGCCCGATATATGGGTAGAATTTCAGAGGCGATTCAACATCGGCCACATAGCTGAATTCTACGGTGCCACCGAGGCGACATACGCTACAATAAACCTAGACGGCAAAGTTGGGAGCGCTGGAAGGTACCATGGTTTATTTCGGGTATGAATCTATCATTGTGCATCTCTAAGTTTAATCAGGAGTGGTTATGGAAGACTTTAACATTCACTAGACTATTTTGGGCATGGCTTTCTTCAGTTGAATGCGATTACGAAGCTAATGTGTTATGGAAATCTACGTATTATCATAATTTTGTGAACAAATCACTTCATAACCTTTCTACTTGTATCTGGTTCACCCTCATCGCTTTGAACTGTCAACGAGCAGGCATTAACTGACATCATAGTCCTCGTTCAGTGCGATATAGAGACAGCTCGACCGCTTCGTGGTCCAGACGGCAAGTGCATCTTGACGCCCCCAGGTACATATGCAGATATTCTCTTAGTGATACACTACATCAATGGTTTCAACACACGATGCTGAAAAACTAACCGTCAAACTTCAACACCACGTTTGCACAGGCGAATAGGAAGATACATCTTTTGTTGAAAAGTTTGTTCAGTTTCTACTTTCACACTCTTGCCGACAATTTGCTACAATGAGCAAGTTTGGTATTTCAAAAAGCCAATGTTTTGCAGGAACAAACCGCGCGTTAGTTGAGTGTGGCTGCACTGATAGAACAGACTATCACGCACGCGTAGCTGTTTCCGAATAGCCATGTACTGAGCATGCGCTGTTTGAATACCCAACTGGCTCATTTTGAGAGCTGCGGGTATCCATAAATATTTGTGGAAAGGTCAAACCTATTCCCTTTCAACCATTTCTTGAAATTGTAATGAAAATCCATGACACTCTTAGCATTGCATTCATAACAATCTAATCCATTCCAGTGTTTCACCTCTCGACTCGGAGCTCTTCAAATTATTCTCAACCTTTTCAATAACCCTCATCCCTTCGCAGGGTCAGATTCAGGACTTTTTTTTTAGGGGGATGGGGTAAGAAAATTTTTGTTCGGACAGGGAGAGGATTAGTACATGTATTTTGTCGACGATGATAAAAAGATGTTATTTAAATGGATTTAATCTTTTAGTTTTGTGCTTAACCTCACACGCAAAATTAGATCCCTGCGTGGAGGATGCTTTTTAGGGGGTCTTCCAACCTTTAGACCCATGCCCCTGAAAGAAAAATGACCCTGAGGGATCCCAAGATCCCCACCCCAGTTTCGTGCCTGCTTTGATAAATTTCTTACTATGCTGTGTACAAAACATTTGCAGGCTATATCAAAAGTAGCAATACAATTTTGAGTTTTACCTTCAATGGTCCGATTGGCTTATTTTCTAAGTGTACCCCACATCAGCTCGTTGTCAGTCTAACCACAACATGTCATCATGAAAACTATTTGGATTTGTGCAGGTGAGACTGGTCTGATGCTATTTCGGCTCACTGATGAGACTGCCTTTCACGGTTATTTGGCAAAGGAGACAGAGACGGCAAAGAAACTTGTGAGAAATGTCAAGAAAAACGGTGACTTGTTCTTCAACTCTGGCGATCTGATGGTACACGACAAAGATGGTTACCTATATTTTAAGGACAGACTTGGAGACACATTCAGGTAAGGTATAAACGGTTGCTCTTTCTACGCGATATCAGTCTTTCACATTGAGAAAGGCTTAAGTTTTGACCACGACGCCCTTTTCTGTTTAGATGGAGAGGCGAAAATGTAGCGACAACAGAAGTAGCTCTTGTCTTGAATCAGTACCCGGGCATAGACGAAAGCAATGTGTATGGCGTCAAGGTACCAGGTAAAAGCATGCAGTTTGTAGAATGTATTTCTTCAGCTGTAGAACTGAAAATATTGATTTAGTGTCCACAATATTTGGGTTTGGTATGAACGTGTCCCAAATGGTATATTATTGTGATTTTTAAGTTGGTTTGACTTTTGGCCAGAATGACATCATGTCAGTCGTTAACCTGTAGGCTGTTATTATTTAAAACAGAAAATCTGAAATTTCAATCTATTTCAGGCCGCGACGGCAGAGCGGGTATGGCGGCAGTCGTCTTGAAGATAGAACATCGTCTTGATCCGAAGGCCTTCTACGATCACGTGGTCAGGTCACTGCCGTCCTACGCATGTCCAAAGTTTCTGCGGATCATGGAAAAGATGGACATCACAGGGACATTCAAGCACAAGAAGACTGACCTTGCCCGAGAGGGATTTGACCCCAATGTCATGTCAGACCCTCTCTTCTTCTTGGATGAGGAGAAAAAGACTTACGCACCCTTGGACAAGGACGCCATGCGAAGAATTGTCATTGGACAGGCAAGGCTGTAGACAGTGAGATACATGCTTCGAAGGTTGTGGTCGTTCTCAACTATTACTACAATTTTATCTGGTCTCGAGGTGTTTCTTGTACTGACTTAATAGCATTAAACTGTCACTTTAAAAATTTGCACTCGAAAATCAAGGGACTTTGAACCAAATTGATGTACGTATATCAGAATACCTGGACACGAAGTGAAATAATCTGCTACTTGGTACACATGTATGATAGATACAGAGACTTTACATGCCAAGATATTGCTTTGCTTGAATGCTAAGTGGATGTCAAATCCCATTAAAGTTCGAACAGGAAATGTTCCGTTGGACATGTCAGCAATTCCAATGGGCACGGTCGGTTATCTCAACTGAACGCCGACTGGGAACAGCTGTTCTTATTGTTCCATTGGACGTTTCCATACTTTTCGAGCACATAATGCCTAGGGGAACGGTCTAACAGATCGTTCTGATGGAACAGTTGAAAAGAACGATTTCCGTTTCGACGGGTACACAGATGGAACGGTCCAGTGATCATTCCTGTTCCGAATTTTGATATGCTCCCTAACATATGTATGTCAATATTAATTAAGAAACAAATATTACAAGAACACTGTAAGACTCTGGGATTTTTTCGAGAATTTTAATTGGTGGAGAACAGAAAGAAGGGTCAGTTTAATTGGAATTGCTCCTTTCTTTCAACAGAGGCAATATTTACTTGTTTTGCACTTTGCCGAAAGTGCCCAAATGACATGTTGTGCATAATCGATCAGGTGTATATTCAGTTTGGGTCCACCGGTTCCATGATCAAAATTGCTAGGAAAACTTCGAGCATGGTAAAGCTGAAACCAGATTCCAGTTATATTTTCGGGTTCTAATAATCTTGCAACACCCTGTAAAAGAAAACAAATATAAACTTAAAGTGACAGTCCAAGTTAAATTACAAGTGAAAGTAAATTACTGACTTTTAAAGGCATACTGTCTTGTCCGTAATCACAAGTGCCATTTTCCGTGTTTTGTTTGTTTGTTCGTTTGTTTTTATTTTATTTATTTATTTTTTTTTTGCAGTTTAGGTCTAATGTCTATATAATTGACGTCGTACAGGAAGTAGACTTACCTGTGGTGATAACAGTGAAAAATAAAAAGTGCCAAAAATGACAAATAATAGCCCCATTAATTTTTCGGATAGTAAGCCTGCATATTAATATTATTTGCATACGTAATTTGTATTTGCTGCAAATAGGCTCGTTCAACGTCTTAATGTAAAAGATTTTTTTGTCAGTATGGCTTGATTTTTCCCGAGTTCGCCAACTCGAGTACCCTCTTTTTTCCTTAGACTGATTTTGTTTATTTTAATGTGGAGCTAACAACTGAAAAAAAAAGTTCCAGATCAATTGTATGTAATGCATATTTGTTAGTTAAATCACAACGCGAGTGTAGTTTGAATTCCGTCAATAACACACCATTGCAAATTGCACAAGATACGAGCAGTGCCGGGCAAAGCGGCTGGTGTATATCATCGGTTTGTTGATGCTGCCGAGTTAAAGTCAGTAACATCACGGGGGGGGGGAGATACAGACGCCTGTGCCCCTAGCTGTCTCCCCAAAAAACCTTGTAGCCAAGGTATGTGAGTTGTGTACGCAACGGATGGCACTTTTTTGCACTTTTCTACACATCTCACTTCACCTCCCCACTTTGAACCAATAGAAAGTACATTTCCCTCCAGTTTTCTAACCTGGACATTTTACTCACTGTACAGTCAGAATATTAATGACTTAAACGCAGTGCTTTAAAAGATAGACAACCACAATTAGATCTTTCAATATCAATGAAAGCCTGCTACACCGACTGTGAGTCTAGTATCTCCAGACACTCTGCTTGCCAGCGTTCCACATGTACCATGAGCTGTCTCATTTCTTGTTAAAGCAGATGTTGATGTGTTCAAGTGTGCATAAGTGTTTCTCGGCAAAGGTTGATGGTTATCGGGTTCCGAACTTCAGACGGGGAAGTCTCATCTGATTCACCATTTGCTCAATTTCAGGCCCAAGAAAAGTATGTTGATTACAACCGTTTCTTTACAACAGCCTCTCTTAATTGGATCTAAACGTAATATAGTGCATTCAACGCTTTGTGAAGACACTGCTGGCAACTTTCGGTCAGATGTTTGTAGTCACATGGTCAATGATGCAAAACTCCAGCGGTAATGGTTTGCCATCACTCATCAGTTTGGGTTCAAAGTGTGTATACAAACCACCGAACCTGTTGTAATTTGACGCCTGATTGTGTCATCGTGAACCATTCTTTGGGAAACACCCGGACTACTTTGTTGTGATAAAAGTAAGATGCAGGTCTATGTGCCAAAAAACTGACAAAAATACAGGGCGGAACTAAAATTTGCCTGTGGCATTGAGGTGGGATGTGGGGAGAGAAAGGGGGAAAGAAGATTTAAAGATATAAACAAATGCCACATATAGAACAGCCATGTGATCAATCCACCGAGCAGTTTTCTTGTTTCCTTTTCAAATTCATAATTTGCTGGAGGAGTTACTGTGCATGGACTTCATAAACAATGCAGGGGTCTTGTAAATGAAGGAACGGATGATGGTCTCTGCTTTTCATAACAGTACATGAAGCGCCATTGGCAACTCACTTCCAAAAATTAGTGACGATTGCCTTACAGAGGGCGCTAATAACTGTTTTGAACACATCAACTGTCTGGGATACATGTATCATTTACTTTCCTTGGCCTATAGGATTATGGTGGAAATACATTTATGAAAAAGATTGCGAACAGTGATAACCAGTATCACAACTGGAGGAAGGTGCACTTCAGTGGATTAACTGCCACTCAGGCCTGTGCTCTACGTGTGCCCCCAAATTAAAGGAGGAAAAATTCCGACTTGGCTAACTTGTTTTACTGTGACCATGGAGAAATAAAACACATTGCTCCATGCTGTGACTGAGCCCCATTGCGTACTCCCACCCCCCCCCGAAAATGACGGCCCAAAGTGCCCCTCCCATCAAAATGTACCCCAATTACGTCACTGGTGACATTTTTATACTTACGTCGCTATTTGGATCACAGCTAAGTCTTTTGGAGTCACTGGCATTCATAAATATTGCAACATACTCTCAGTAACGGGCACGCAGCCACATGCACACACAAGCTGTTCACAATATACATGTACTGCACATGTACATGTATATGTATGTGGAGTGGTGAAGAGTACGGTACATTCATCTTTGCCAGCACTGACACCATATCCGGGAGCCACATTGTGACGTAAACATAAATTATCATAAGTGTGCCTTTCTCCAGTTGTGATACTGCCTCTACCTCTCGGGCCCACGTACTTTCCATTTCCTGAACTTGGACCGTGTCTGCTGGAGGAAATCTTAGACTCGATTTTATCTTCCAATAACTATTGCACAACGGTTGTACCTTTGATTAATGCTGGACGGATCTGTGGATGTTGTTTCAAAATTAAGCACAACGAGTAATCAATCACGCAGCCTCAACGGATCGCGCCGAACGAAAACATTCAAAGGGACCATGAGGTAGTTAATCTCCATTTCTGAACAAGAGTTGGTGATAATGCAATTGCATGGGCAGTTAAGTGACATGGGTTCTGTGATCTGCAGTCCCCATGACATGTACACCTGAGTGTTGAATTTGCTTTTGCTGAGTATTCTTTTTTTTTTTTTTTTAAATGCTCTGAAGCCTCAGTGAACGTCCAAAAGGCGCTTTACGGTGTGGGCAGAGCTTGAGCAAACCTGAGTTGGAAAAGAAACGATATAATAGACTTTAATTGCTTGATCGGAATGTCTGACACTCCGATCAATCGCCGATTACTCGGTGCAGCTGCTGCGATTATAGCGGGCCTTCCCGTCGCTGTTGCCGGGTTTCTGCGTCTGAAATACGGCCGAACAGTCTTTGCAGACCTGGTGGCATTTCAGAAAGAACAGCAACAGAAGAAAGAGGTAGAAGCCCTGGTGGAGCAAAATTTCAAAGTCATTGACTTCTTTGAGGCACACGTGAAGCAAACCCCGGATAAAGAGTTCGTCTTGCACAAAGATGAGTTACTCACCTACGGTGAACTGGACAGACAGGCTAACCAACTCGCCCACTTTGTCCAGCAAAGCGAGGTGGCAGCTTGCATGGAAACAGTGGCCATATTCATCCGGAACGAACCCAGTTTCGTCGTGTCCTGGTTGGCTTTTGCCAAGCTGGGGCTAAGAATAGCGCTGATTAACTACAATCTTAAAGGCAGGGGACTCCTTTACTCTATCAAAGCCTGTAATGTGAAAATGATTGCGTGCGGAAACGGTAAGTAATATATAAGTAATAAGTATACAAGTGTTATACGCAAGTATAAACATGTTATAGAACCCTCACATTCCATTCATGTTTCATCATTATATATTTTGGAGCTTGTAAAATAACTTAATATGCAATCTCAAACCTCTGGGCTTCATGTTCCAGTGTGAGTCAATGAATTTGGTCGCAGTTTGAAACAGTTCATTTTTGATCCCTGTACCCATCAGGCTTGCCACTGTTCTGTAATTTTTGTTCCTTGTCTCCTACTCGAGCACACACCTTTAGACTCTTGCTATCAGTTATAGTTTCCCTCCAGATAAGCGACTAGTGCAAGCTCTCGCTGACCTAATGCCCGAGCTCCAAGCCTTTGGTGTTAAGGTCTGGGTTGTCGGGAAGGATCTCGATGAGGGTCTTCCCTTGGGAATGATTCCTGTTGATGTGAAGACGCTGAAGGAACGCAGTGATCCCATACCAAGGAGTGTGCGAGATCAGCAGCCGGTCCTGGACGATTCACTCTATATCTTTACTTCGGGAACAACAGGTAGGCAAGCAGTTCTGCATTCGTAGCACAGTTGGAGTTGTTCATTTTGTGCCATTTGAATCCTTAACGTGTTTTCTTTTCACCAATGAATGACGCTATGGAGACTGGCAAATTGATTATACTGCAGTTTTTGCACCAAAATTATCATTAAAATTGAGGGGCGTTATTTTATGTATAGAGCACGTCCCCAAGTGTTGGAATAATGGATTTGCAGTTAACCACGGGAGAACATTGATTATAGAAGTGTACAGAGTGGAATGCTCCCAAGTGAAATATTGCTATAGTATTAGCTAAACCCAAATGTGGGAAAACCACACACAGTAAGGTCGAGTTCGGGCGGCCTATTCTTGACACGGGTTTCTTGTTCTCGCGCTCGAACGGCGGGAACACGACTCAAGAACACTGTTCTCGGAACAGGATTGTTAAGATCCCTCTGAAAATATTGGTAGTTTTATTTATTTGTTGTTTTTGTCTGTTAAATTTCTCCCCTGGCAGCAAATAGTCTCGCTCTCTTACGCGTCACTTCTTTAACCAATCAAAATTTCGCGCTTGTTTTCCTAGCAGCCAGTAGAACTTCGTCGATCACGGATCGGGCGTCTTAATCGCGATCGAGAGACGCGCAGTTTCGTTGCTATGAATTACGTAAAACCACCGGCCATGGTTATTGTCCAAACATACTTTTGTCTTTGTTCGTGTTAGGGTCCGGTTTTTTCCCCACTAATTTCTTTATCTGTATTCGTAGGATGGTGTAGTTTTTTTTGGAGTTGAGTTTGGTGTGTATGAGAGTGTTGGCAGAAGATTTTTGATTCTCAATCTGACAACATCCTAAAGTGAAAGCTGAGCTGAGTGAGAGATTTGTGACGGCACGATCAGATCGAGCTTTGGCAAAATTCAGTGCAAATTTAAAAAGAATTCATTGGTCTCTTTTCATTCATTCAGCTGTTCTTGATTTATGTTCGGATCTGGGGGTCATCATTGCAGAACCAGATTGATCATTAGCTAGCGGTGACAAGGATCACATACCACCTCCTGGTTAGGGTTTTACAGGAACACACAGAAAAAACTCATGAGATTGTCATTTTTGAACAGTTGCAAAAAGTAGAGTGTGGCTTCCAAAGCCAAAGACAATGGGAAGTTTTGCAAAATTAACATTACTTATTTGTCCATAACACAGAAATGAATGTTCCCGTTTACATAGAAAAGAATTAAGTCCATCCAAACATTAACTCTCGAATATCGTAGCCTAGGCCTACATGGACGCCACCATGTTGCATGTTGCTTGTCACTAACTACCAGCGATAACCGGTTGTTTGTTCCCAGCGTTCGAGCGGCCGACCCACGAACAACAAATCGAACTGTTCGTGAACATATGGGAACAATCCGTCCGAACTCGGCCTATTCTTTAAAACGTTTCGTGGGAATGTGTGGAACCCTCCATCGTGGACTTGCATGATGGAAGGTTTCATTCGAGCAGTTCCCAATCCACCGCTGTACGGTCAATGCTGATGTAAAAGCCACACCCCAGAAAACAAACCCTGCCGAAATCTAGATAAAAAAAATGTGCCAACAATAACAGAATAAAGTCAGAGTAAGACACGTCCTCATAAAATAAACTTCCGAAAATGCAAAGATTAAATAATAGTTGGCTTGATACACAAGACAGGAAAGCCGGCGCATAGAAAAGATATAAATTGGTACTGTGCCTAATTATCTTCTAATATACAAATATAACCTATGTCACTGGTGTTTGTAGCTTCAAATCGATACCTGGCTACACTTACGAGACCGATTGTTTCCAATATAGGTTTTCCCAAAGCGGCAAGGGTGCCCCACACGCGTCAACTGAGTGGTTCCTTTTTTCAAGCCGCGCTTGGATTGACTAAAGATGATGTAGTGTACGTCTGCCTGCCTCTCTACCACAGCATGGGTTTCACCGTGGGCTTGCAGAATGTCATTAGAGTCGGTGGGTACTTCGGGGATTTGGTGCTTGGGGTGTCAAGTTTTTATTAAGACGGCACATGGCACTCTCAGAGACGTGGCAGATTGAGGGCGTCAAAGGAAAAGTTCGATCAGCGACAGTTTGTGAACCACTTGTCGATTGGGCCTGGTTCCCGGTGTATATTTCATGCATATGGTTTACCAGTCAAGATGGACTGTTGGTTGAAAGTCTGTCGCTGATCTAACTTGTCCATAAATTGGCACTCTCGGAGATGTGGTAGATTAGGTGACACCTCTAGCTAAACCATTCCATCCTTCTTCATCAAAGGGGGTACTGTAGTCATCAGTGACTTCTCGGCCCAACGGTTCTGGGATGAGGTTCGCAGGTACCGAGCGACAGTGATCCTTTACATCGGGGAGACGTGCCGTTACCTGATGGCGCAGCAACAGGTAGGCCTCAGCATTATTATTACACATTTATTACAGGTTCTAACTATCGACAAGTTTACCCTGTAAAGTTCTAATGGCTGGAATGTCCGTCCCAACGGAATTTCCGCTTTTTATCACCTTAAACAGCGAGTAGATGACGGGAAATATGATCATAAGGTCCGCTATGCAGTCGGCCTGGGCTTATCGTCTGATATCTGGGAAGAATTTCAAAAGCGATTCAACATTGGCCGCATTGTTGAATTCTACGGGGCCACCGATGGGACACACACTACGACAAATCTGGAAGGTAAATTGGGAAGCGTTGGAAGGTATCCTCTCGTTTATAAGGTGAGAATATTGCATTTACAACGTCGGAAATTTCAAGGCCTAACCATTCATTTGGTCTCCCTCTACCAAAACCTGTTTACACTTTAAAAAATGAAAAGAAAAAGTTGAAATGCTCTTTACATCTAATGTCTATGGCAGAACATTTGCCATCCCGGCAAGATAATTTGTCTGACCTATGGTACAAGAAAAATCCTGTGAACTTGCTGCAAATCAACTATAATATGTCTGGATGAACAACAGATTAATCCCGTCAATTCTCCTTCCAACCTTGTCCGCGTAAACTTTGCAGTTTTTGTCACAGCGCGAGGGTGTAAAATATTCTCAACCTCTTTCAACCATTTAATGTCGAATTATTAACTTGAGTCGCCTATATCAGTGTATTGAAGAATCCCGTACGAGGAATGGAGGGCAATAAGGAAATGTTAGAGATAAGTGAAGTTCAAAGACGAGCGACTTTGATGTCTCCTTTTCATTCAACTACCCCCATAGGTACTCCAGAACGCCATAGTCCTTGTTCAGTGTGACATAGAGACAGCTCAACCGCTTCGTAGTCCAAACGGTAAATGCATCCTGACACCTCCAGGTAAGATTCTTCCCCAGTGTGTAACATCCAACACACTTTTTATATCTCAAAACCAATTATACATTCTTCGATATTACATTGCTTATAATTACCAGTCCGCGTCCAGGCATTTGACACTCACAAAACTGTTAAATGATCTGTTTAATTGTTTTCTTAATTGTTATACCATGTCCAAAGAGGCAGCCCTCTTTTTGCTCCTCGTATAGGCGAGATGGGGCTCATGCTTTTTCGGCTGGTCGATGTCTCCCACTTCCACGGCTACGTTTCGGAGGCGAGCACGTTGAAGAAACTTGTCCGAGATGTCAAGAAAAATGGTGATTTGTTCTTCAACACTGGAGATCTGATGGTACAGGACAAAGACGGTTATCTGTACTTCAAGGACCGACTTGGAGACACATTCAGGTGGGTTCTTTATGATACACGTTTTACCAGTTTGAGGTGATACAGCATGAATATTAACAACAAAATTCTGTCCTTCCAGATGGAAAAGCGAAAATGTTGCAACAAGAGAAGTAGCTCATGTCTTGAACCAATACTCAGGCATACAAGAAAGCAATGTGTACGGCGTCAAGGTGCCAGGTAAAAGTGACTTTTGTTGCAAGCATGATTTACATTTAAATATTCTCTTTTTACCATAGTAGAGAGAAAGAATAAAAGAGGAATTACCACACAAAACAAAAGAATTTTCTTACTTCATATGGAAATTGGTCATAATTTTTTCAAGTCTTTTCTCCATGGAGAATTTGTTCCTTGAACTCAGCCTTTTCACTTCAAATTAGGTTGCGACGGGAGGGCAGGTATGGCGGCAGTAGTCTTCAAAGAGGGGCATCAGCTTGACCCGAAGGCCTTCTTCGATCACGTGTTCAGGTCACTGCCGCTCTTCGCATGTCCAAAGTTTCTTCGAATCATCAAAAAGATGGACATCACGGGGACATTCAAGCACAAGAAGACTAACCTTGCCCGTGAGGGATTTGACCCCAATGTCATATCGGACCCGCTCTTCTTCGTGGATGACGAAAAGAAAACGTACGCGCCCTTGGACAAGGAAACCTTTCAAAAAATTCTCGTGGGGAAGGCCAAATTATGAACATTAAAATGATGTAGGAGACCGTGCCTTAGCAAGGGCGACCTCCCTGTTTGAATTCTAAACATGAATATGCATATTGTGTAGCTGATATTGTATCTGGGTTATTTGCATGTTTGTATGTCAAGTAATTGTTACTTGGTGACCCTTGTGCTTCTCGCGCACAAGGACTGGTTGTACTAGGTAGACTTCCACCAGGAAAATAAGTCCAAATGTTTATTTTAGATAACTAACTGAATATGTCACAAATATTGTCATGTACAATAATCACCCCTCGTATTATGTGATATTTTGGTGACGTGTTAATTGAAGCTCACATTACTTGTTCTATAATTTACTTGGTAAGTAACTCTTTGCGTATGAATACGAACAAAACAGTATAAGAGACGGCCAAAGACTTTGACTGGGTTGGCCGTGGAGTTCGAGTTTTAGAGGGACGCGGAGAGCATGGGTATATTTTGATGTCGGTAGCACCCATTTCAACGTCTGTGTAGCCATAATCCTTTTCACTTCGAATTAGGTTGCGACAGTAGGGCAGGAATGGCGGCAGTCTTCTTCAAAGAAGGGCATCAACTCGACCCAAACGCCTTCTACGATCACGTGGTCAAGTCACTGCCCTTTACACATGTCCTAAGTTTCTTCCAATCCTGGAAGAGATGAATATCACAGGGACATTCAAGCACAAAAAACTGACCTTGTCCAAGAGGGATTTGACAGACCCCCCTCTTCTTTATGGATGTGGAGAAGAAGACTTACACACCCTTGGACAACGAAGCCAAGCGGAAGATTGTCACTGGAAATGCTAAGCTATGAACACTGAAATAAAATACATGTACAGAGACTGCATGATTCAGAAAGATATAGCGAAAACTGCTTGAATTGGGATATTAAAATTTACTTCGATGACATTTATTAAAAGCTCTGAAAATCGAATGATATTGCTGATACCTTTTCTTCTGATATGCAACGTGTTAAAATACAGCATATGTTCTATGCAAAAAACAAAACACAAAACACACCCCTACATATAGTGCGAAATATCTTCAACTAGTTTATTGCCATTATTATTCATGAGGCCTATTGCTCAACTGAACTGTAATGACTCAGCATATATGTACGGTCGAAGAAGAGCACTGTTATTACCAGCATGTGGAGCTATGGCTGCATCCAAATCTCTTGTCTAGAGGTAGGTCTAGGTCTTCGCTCCATTAGAAATGCGTGGAAACGCGTAGGCAATAGACCTAGCCGTAGATTTGAAAGCCCGTTACTGACACGGCCTATGATACAAGGTCACATTTATAGCAAGGAAAATTTTAGCTCCCAAGTCTTTTCTTTCCAGCACTGACAATACCAGGTAACTATTATAACGAGGTAATTTGTAAAGTCCCAACGACCTAGTTAATATCAGTGTTTCACTGTATATGCTACCTGTGCACATTGTACGTGTGTGCATTATGACCGCAGTTTGATTAAGTGAAATTTTATTCCGTGAATGCTTCATATGCTGAGAATATAATAGAATTAAGTTCAAACAATAACTTTGTTGGTTACATTTTGGATTGTTGCAAAACGTGTATTGTCCTTTGAAGTCGACTAGCCTTTATTAATGTTGGTAAACATATTATTTTTTTTTATCTAAAAACAAGTCCAATGTCAATTTCCATCTCTGTTTAATTCACTTCAATTATCCTAGAGACTTAGTGTCCTCATCAGTTTCTGAATAGTTTGTATGCACTGTAGTTTGGTTTAATTCATGGTATGATCAAGTTCTATTCCTGTGTAGAAAAAGAAATCCAATTTCGACAGTCACAGCATCAGAAGAAAGATTTCTAACAATTGTGCATATTGGATCCAGATTTGAAGAAGACAGCATACATGTATTTTTAACCCGATCCTTGACAACAGCTTATTTAAATGAACGGTAAGACGCAGAACCAAATACAACAGGAAGCGCTTCAATGAATGCAAATGATTTTGAAGCGGGATAAAGTATGTTTATACGTGTCCTTTGCTTTAGTTTATTCACAGTTATCAAGTAAATGAAATGCAGTTTACTGCAGCACTAAACACCGACTAGATTTTCACTGCAGCCAGACCTGCGGATCCTGCATCGGCGTGATCGGGGCGTGTTTGCTGTCGACGTGGCCACTACCTCCATGATCTTTCTTCGCAAAACCAAGCCAAGAAACACGGCACATGCACGCACGTTATTTTGTACTGCAACCGAATAAAACACTACTTAAGTTTAATTATACGGAGAAGAAATGCACAACCGAGTTTTCAGTGTTTAGGATAGTTTAAATTTTCTGACGTAAATAATGCTGGCTTCGGACTGTTTGCGTTCATCAAAATTGTGCCTGAGTGCAGCAGAAAATCAGCATGGCGTGATGGGATCGCGGTCACAGTGAACGCACACTGTGCGCAGGCGGTATATGCTGGGTCATTGGAGTTCAGTTCAGCAGTAGGCCTCATGTTTTTTGACACAGCCCGCTACGGAAAAAAGCTAGCCTCCCGGGCTGACAGGTAGGGGCCCGGCACACGGCTCCAATGGCTCTATCGTGGATGCGTACCGTCCCCATCAGTCATCCGGCACCGACGCTACCAGTTTTATTTGGGACTTCGATCGGAGTTATCGAAATGATTGTTTGTTCAACGTGTTCGAGATAACAGCATGCTAAAAGTGGACGCCCTGGTTCCGTTATGCCCCACTAAAGTCTGATGATAAAAGTTCCTCCCCCAAAAAATAACGAGTAGGCAATAAAGCGATAAAGTTCTGCTTTGCGTTGCAGTTTTCGACGTGTGCTGTTATTTTCGGACTTGGAATTGACCGTATAGCTGTACATACATGTACACTGTGTCGTGCAAATAAGTTGGACTGTCGTTGAAATGTGGTCACTTGACATCTCCGAAGTATAGTCTTACCTAGCGCATGATCAAGGAGACGCTGTTTATGGGGTCTTCGTTTCACGCTGCATCTGGGACCAATGTGCAGTCTTGGCCAGATTATGCCAAATGTAAAGAGCAGTGACAATACGCAGATATATATCCCAAGTGTAAACATACCGATGGACCTTGGGTTGTAGGTCCAAACAAAAACCCAAGGCGTTATAAGTACTGCAGATCTCGATCTGATTCGGACATTTTTTCGGCTAGAGTCTTTGAGTTTCCAACTGCTAAAAAGGCATGCCTCTCCCTGTTGGTAATAAAGTGGCTGGGATGACGGCAGTGGCAACCCTTACGGGGCTGCCGCTGGCAACCGTGGCTTTCCTTCGCCTCAAGTACGGTCCCACGGTTTTCCAAGACCTGGCCAGCATTTGGCAAAGAAGGCGTCTCCAAAAGTTACTGGCCACGTTCCAGCAGAAGAACGTCAAACTCGTCGATTTCTTCGAGGAACACGCCAAGCAGACACCAGAGAAGGTGTTCATCTTGTACCAAGACGAGCTGCACACTTACGGAGAAGTGGACAAAGAGGCTAACAAACTGGCTCGGTTTGTGAAGGGAACTAAGGCCGTGATGTGCTTGGACACTGTAGGGATATTCATAATGAACGAGCCCAGTTTCGTTATCTCCTGGTTGGCCTTCAACAAGCTCGGCCTGCGGATTGCTCTTCTGAACTATCACCTGACAGGTGATGCACTCCTCCATTGTATCAAAGCTTGTAATGTGAAAGCGATTATCTGTGGTGCAGGTATGTGAATCTCCGTAATCCTGTCAGGACTTAGCCTATATCCTCACTTAAAGAAACTGAAATTAGCTTGCAAATATATAAATCAGTTCCATAAACAAAGGGCCGCATTCACCTGGAAACTAAAATATTGTCCACATATTCTGATCTGAGGAGCTAATTCGTGGCTATATGGGATGGTATTTATACTCTTTCTTATAATACAATTTAGCACAAAGTTATCACAGGTCGAAGACAGGGCTGAGCGTGTTTAATGGTTTCATCCACCCTAACCATTCACGACTCCAGACCGACTTTTGGGGGAGGGGGTCTTGAAAATATATATATTCTTTACTGCAATCAAGGAACGGTTAATTAAGGAACTAGTGGACATTTAGGCAGTTTTAGGGAGTGGCGTATATTTGTGCCGGGAACAGGGGATAAAGGATTGTGGGGGATAATGAAGTTGTAACTTTAAGTAACAATTAGGCCTTAGATCAGGTTGTGTCACAATGAGAACCTTTCCCAACTTCTTTCCTGATACAGATCAACGTTTGATGGACTCCATAGAGGCTATCCTGCGTGAACTGCAGATGCTTGGCATCCGAGTATGGATCATTGGAGACCGGGAGAAACAGCCCATTCCTGAGGGGATGGTCCGTGTTCAGACGTGGAACGAGCGCAGTGATCCCATACCGCGGAGCGAACGCGAGGGCATGTCTAACTTTGATGACGCACTGTACATCTTCACTTCAGGAACGACCGGTGAGTTTTTCTTAACAATTTTACCCATTGTGGTTGCTATGCACTTTCCCTTCCGTCAAACAAGGTATTTCTCCAGCAATGTCTTGTTGCTATTTTCACACTAATTTTGTAAAATTTGGGGGTATACCCCGAAACGCTCATTTTCCTGAGACAGGTTACAGCCAAAATGTATGGTTTTTTTACTGACGTGCTTAAATCCAAACGTCACAGATTGTACTCATAATGAGCGGATATCCCTAGGAGGATGTGGGATATATCTCCCTACCCACTCAGGTGGGGTATTACCCATACAACCTCCCCCCATACACACACCCAAGTGTGTATTTGCCTGCAACTGGGGACTCCCTATTGTTCCTCTTTTGTTTGTACTTTTGTTTGTTTTTTAGAAGACCACCCATATGTTTTGTACACAGTTGTCAATTGGGGACCTTATTGTCCTCTATTGTTCAGGGTCCCCAGTTGAATGCAAAAACAAACTCACATACACACTCACACGCTATATGGGCACGTGAAGTCTGCAGCACCAACTCACAAGCTCACCTGGGATGGAGGGCGTGCTGAGTCTTCAGAAATCAGCCCTCCACATGACAATAAATTTCCGCCCATGGTACTCAAAATGAGCGTCTGTAAAGCCTTAGTGCCCACCGGGACTCTTAGGGGGTGATCGGACGTCTTTTACGGTTAAAGGTGTCTTTCCCTAATTTAGGCACGTCTTTTTGGTCCACTGCGTACCCATGTCCGGAATATTTCGTTCACTCCTGTACAATTTCCTTTAACACTCTTGTCTCTAACTTTTGCTCATGGACACGGGGCGCACCGAATACGGATGTGTTTACCGGAAGCTTAGCGCTTACACTGTGTATAGGAGATGGCAGCATATTCAGGAACCACATTTCAGATATTCATGACCAACTGAGCGAGGTCACGTTACCAATTTACTTCAAACCAGACGCTTTTCTGCCATCGTTCGATGGTCTTCGCTGTAGGACCCTCAGAGGATTCAACGATTGCCTTGCCTGCAGGCGAACACGCAGACAAATGTTGAGCTCACAAATTAATGATCTACTGCGTGTCTGATACCCAAACTGAAGTCTGATTCTGTATCACTCTTGTAGGTCTCCCCAAGCCAGCGAAGATACCGCATTACCGCCAAGTCCGGACTTCCTTCATACACTATTCGTTTGGACTGGCTAAGGATGACGTCATGTACACGTCACTGCCTCTTTACCACAGCGCTGCCTTAAACGTGGGTCTCGTTAATGTCATACGAGTTGGTAAGCGTCAGAATCAATCATCATAAAAGGTGTCATTAATTTTGTAAGATTCGTGATAAAAAACAAATCAACGGCCCACCGTTACAGCTCGAGCTCGTTACAATAACCATGTAATCACACCCAACACATTTGAGCTCAGTCCTCATTACGTACATCGTCAGGCGTCCCGTCCAACTCGCCACTAATAACGCTCTCCAGTTTCGAAAAAGGTAGAATTCTCTAGACATCGTTAACTTGTATCTGTTAACTTCAAACCACGGATCACTCATTCCATGACTTCACTTGCTTTGCCAATACGCCTTGGATGCACCGGTTCCTCCTAAGTAGTGGCGTATGCAGCGCAAGTGGCGGGGCACGAAAGCCCTCAGGTATGTGTTGCTATTTTTAGCAAGTGAAAGAGCCAGGATTTTAGGAGACAAGGCAACCACTTTCGGGTGGGGGAAGATTGCTTTGCAAAATGTTTAGAAAGTCATTTTAACAAAAAAAAGTAATGTTGGCTCCCCCAAGACCTGGATATATCACTGTCTTATGACGGTCATAATGTGTTCTGCGGTCTTCCAATAACAGTAATTCTAGAGCTAGGATATTTCATATGTAGATTTCCACAGTACATGATCCATGGGTTACCCCTCACTGCAGGTTTCCCTTACTAATTTCCTTATTTTTTTGTCTTTCAGGCTGTACCGTAGCTCTGGCTAATTTCTCCGTTCGGAGATTTTGGGATGACGTCCGCAGATACCGCGCCACCGTGATTCAGTACATCGGGGAGACTTGTCGTTACCTCCTCGCACAGCCACCGGTAAAAATGCCCTCGGTGTTATCAGCGGAAAGTTGAAGGTTACATACTTGTCGTTCTTCCAGTCTCTTGAATTTAGGCATGGCTGACCAGTTTTGATTTGACCTGGTTACAGGATAGTCTGAAGAAACTGTAATCAGGTTCTAGTTTATTTTGTTTTATTTCAGCTGAACAAAATTGAATCAGGTTTTTTTCCCTTCTCTTTACTGAACTACCACTTTATAATCTATCAAAGCTTTTGTATCTCATCCACTGCGAACACATTGCGAATAAATGTAAAATTTATTAAAAATTGATATCTGCCTGCGCAAAGCCAAATTAATACGATTGCTATCCAAACCTTGCTTTGTTGACCTGATTGACTGCCAGCAGTCCCAAACCCGAAGCAGTGGAATTCTGGCATGTCATTGCCGAATATCCAATTCACAGTTAAAACATTTGCCTCGGCATTTTGGGGCATTGTGACGCACTGGTGATTCCCGCTTTCCATTTCCAAATTATACTTTCTCATGTAAAACTTTCTGCCCTTTTCCCCATATGAATAGCGACCGGATGACGGCAAGTACTCTCACAAAATTCGCTACGCTATCGGCAACGGTCTCCGGCCCGATATATGGGTAGAATTTCAAAAGCGATTCAACATCGGTCACGTCGCTGAATTCTACGGTGCCACCGAATTACCATACTTCATCGTCAACATGGACGGCAAAGTGGGAAGCGCTGGAAGATACCATGGTATTTTCAGGGTGGGTTTTGTCTTAATTTTGGTATGTCACGAGTCTTTGTCCAAGACAATAAAAGTTAAAACATAAGCGGAATCGAGACAGTCTGCATATAGGGCCGCGTTGATTGGGCAGATTTAGCACGCTTCCGAATGACATTGAACTACGTGCTTGATTTTGGGCATGCGCTGTTGGAATACCAAACTGTCTCAATTATTAATTCCGCTCTGTCGTGAAGTGAGCCATATCACCCAATCACGTTGCATGTGATTTATGTCTGACATGCAAAATAAAAAGGCGACATATGTGCGTCAGCCTTGCGCCAGTCGTTGCATATCTGTCAAAATCGCTCGGAGAATGCAACGTACACGTGTGTTATGTAAATGGAATCAATTTTTGTGTCTGTTAAGTCGATACGCAAGAACACATCGTGTACGCGACGCACCCAAAGAACGTACATATAGAAAGGCGACTTTATGCGCTCGCACATAAGACGCGCATTGTTGCGACGTAGGGTGTACTATAGAATCAGAGCATACGCACATATATGCGCAGTGGGCAGGGCTACCTTGATTGATTTATCACATATGTTTCACTCCCATTCGACGTGTGAAAATTAACGATTTTGACCGTGCGCGGACCGGACCCTCGTGAATAATAATTTCCCTCTTTTTTTAAACCTACGCGCTATACGAGAACGGGTGGTATACAAAATGATGTTTTATGGGAGAACACTCATTGCTTGATTTGCAGGCGTTGACAGACTACATCGTAATCGTAGAGTGTGACACGGAGACAGCTCAACCACTTCGTGGTCCAGACGGCAAATGTATTCTCATGCCTCCAGGTATTATGCTGCCCCTTCAGGTCCTGCTTCAATATCGCTCACTTGATATCTATACATCCCCCTCTGGGTCCCCTTTTCAGGCTTGATTTTGATGTTCAATCATAATGTAATGTTGCTGCAGCTTCAGAACTCTTATTGTTTTGAGTCTCAATGTCAGGAATAATTGATTGCATTGACTTCATCTAGTCGCTTCCCGTGACTTTATTTGAGTCGCTGGCTAAATGTGCTTGTATTTGAAAAAAGCCGTTGACTCAAATACCCCGGTGTGAGTAAGGTCTGGCCACAGAGGAAGGACTGAAGGAGTTGTAACTCAGGCACTTCAAAGTGTTCAATGGTGGTCGCTGCCGAGTCAGACGAATAATAGACAACATTCCAAAAACGCCTGATTACTGCCTGCATCTTAGCCGGACAAGCAGGGCCAGTAATATCCTAGCTATACTAGCTTTTTGCTGGCAATTAAATACAAATTATCGATGTGACCAGGAACAAGAGAGAGAACAATTCCTATTAGACCTACTTTTGCCATCGTCAATAAACTTATCACTATTTCATCACAGGGGGTGATCGTGAAATCTCATAAAATACGCTTTTGTACTAATGCCATAATAAAAATGGCTCCAAAAAACACAAAATCGTGTAAACAAATGGGATTTTTTCCCCCAAAATAACTCCAGAAGAATGAGTTCGTCAATGGCAATGACTGCACATATAGATTTAAGGTACACATCGTAATGCAAGCAACTGCGCAAGCATTAAATTTGATCATACCAAGCACCAACAAATACATGAATATTCAATTTCCTATACCTCAGTATACGAAGTTTTAAGGATGCGGATCACCATCACAAATGCAGCGGCAATCATGGGGTACAAAGGGGTTTCGTGGTTGTGAAACAGATGGTGCGTAGCAAGCGTTCGCTGCGCTCTGGCTATAGACTTACCAGACATGCCAAAAAGCGATATTTGGCTAGATGTTACACCCCGGGCAGTTCAAACTCCTTCTGTGTCCTTCCTTCTGTGGTCTGACGTACTCATGGATCTTCGAAGGGTTTTTGCTTTGTTTTCTCATTTCGAACACCATTAGGCCTATAAACCTCCATGTATACACAGCGAGTACTATTTCAGCACTGGCGAAAATCCAGGAGTCTTTTCGGGGGGGGGGGGTCGGGCCGGATTCTGGCTCTCCTGTCTGATCGTTGAGGTCAGGCAGACACATAGGCAATGCGTTATATTGTTCCTGCAATACCATTTTGCTTTGATCTCGGAGGTGATTGTTTTTAACCTAAGCTGTGATCCTTTTAACCGACATTTTGCCAGAGGAAGGTGGTCTAATGTTGGTCCGTCTCGATGATATTTCAATGCGCTTCGACGGATACCTTGGCGACAGTTCATTGACTGAAAAGAAACTGGTCCGAAATGTGAGGAAAGATGGCGACTCGTTCATTAACACTGGCGATCTGATGGTACAAGACAAAGATGGTTACCTATATTTCAAAGACCGACTTGGAGACACGTTCAGGTGATTTTCAAATATTCAATGCATATGAAATCGTGATCGGCACGTGGAATAGAACTTCTTTGGGGGGAAGTGGGGCCATTCCGCGCGTTTTGACCAATAATTCAGTGGCACATGATTACCAACCAACCAATTAGAGAAAGGATTTATCTCAGTGCTTTGTAATAAATTAACAACAGAGGGATGCTTTTTCTAATTTCCGATCAGATGGAAAGGTGAGAATGTTGCAACAACAGAAGTGGCTCATAATTTAAACCAGTACCCAGGTGTACAAGAGGCTAACGTGTATGGCGTACGGGTTCCAGGTATGATCGACAAGAAGATGTTGTCAAGATGTATTTTTTTTTTTTTTTTTGCGTTGGGGACATGTTAATTATATATAACGGGTTTGCCCTT
>NW_019091706.1:54228-69872 GCF_001949145.1 Acanthaster planci | reverse complement strand
GTCAAATGAAGCAGCGGGTACCGCGAACTATTATCAAGATGTATTTTTTTTTTGCGTTGGGGAGATGTTAATTATATATAACGGGTTTGCCCTTACCAAACGTAGAAGAAGATGTTGAATTTGTCGACATTCTTACTACGCATTTATCTTTTTTAGCCATCAACGGCCATCATGTTTCCTTGTGTAGGATATTTTTTAAACATATATAAACATTGAAACATTTATCATATATAGTAATTTTCAGGACACTCAAGCTGAAATATAGTTTGCAGCGCTTTTTAAATACTATTTGAAAATAACATTAAGTATTTATTGGATATTTTAATCTAGCCTTAGGTGTTAATTTTCCCTTAATCCCTCATGGAAAATAAAGGTCACGACGGCAGAGCAGGAATGGCTGCAGTCGTTTTCAGAAAGACACATCAGCTTGACCCTAAGGCCTTCTACGATCACGTGGTCGGGTCATTGCCGCTCTACGCATGTCCAAAGTTTCTGCGAATCATGGGAGAGATGGACATCACAGGTACATTCAAACACAAGAAGAATGACCTCGCCCGTGAGGGATTTGACCCCAATGTCATATCAGACCCTCTCTTCTTCATGGATGAGGAGAAAAAGACTTACACACCCTTGGACGACGAGGCCATGCAAAGAATTGTCATTGGAAAAGCCAAACTATGAATACTGAAATGTAAAGCTGACAAAGACTTCGTGATTCATACCGATTTCATTAACGAAAACTGTTATCAGTCAATGAAAGTTTACATTGATAAAATCAAAGTTTCTAGGTAACCGGAGGACATTGCTGATTTGTTGTTTTTTTAAATGTGGGAATGTGTTAAGTAGAACACCAGTTATTTGCTTTATTCACAAGACTATTCACCCAGTGCTAGATATCGTCAACTAATTTATTTCGATATGTCCGCCATGACAGTTTGAGAAATTGTGTTGTGTTTTTTACAAGGTTGAAAACCGCGCTTACGTCTCACCAAACAGTTTTTACTTGAGTGTTATATATCAGACCTATCCGTTTATGTGGAAGAAACACAGTATATATTGCCGTGTCCGTTTCAACGAGGGCAAAATTCGCAGGAAATTTGTCGTGATTTTTATCGTGCATTTGGTTTACAGTCCATACTAGCTCTCGTAGTTTTGCTCCGGGTACTCCGAATTCCTCCTTCCTCTAAAACCAGACTTTCTTCCTAACTCCATAAAGTGATGCTGATTATTAAATTATTAAATAAACGTACAGTAATTGGCTCAAATAGCCTGAGTAGCAGAAAGCGCCATTGAAACCAAACAAAAAACAAACAAACGTTTGTTGAGATGTGTTTGTGGACAAACACAGAGCTTTTTCTGAGTTTTTATTTTCCAGCTCTATCATTTCTGTAAAGGAAGTGTCCTCTGCTTTGTCTGAAATTAATTCCCATGCGAACCACTGATAAGATCAAAAAAGTGAAAAAAGAAGTCCCTCTCCGTAGCCATTGTATACGACTTAAATCTCGTATCACATGACCCCTGATGACGTCACCGTGACGAATTTATTTTGACAGCTCCATGGGTTGATGGAAATTACAAAATATTATTTGATAATTAGACTCTTGGGTATGTTAGTAATCGAATGAAGACAAAAACAATACGATTTCTCTTTCGTTCTCATAGTAATCCTCAGCCGAAGTTCAGGACTACTCTCATTAAGATCGATAATATTGTGTAGTAAAAAAAAGTGAACAAAACCTATGGAGAAAAATTGAATATTCAAAATTTAAAAATAAAGTATGTGATGCCGTCATCATGATGTCATTATTTTAGCATCTTCTTAACCTAAGGGTAGTTCCTTTGATGAAGATCTAAGATAGCCTAGTGACGAAAATGGTGCCTCGAATTTGAGTACAAAGTCTATTGGAAAAAATTAAATGTTCAAAAAAAAAGAACAAGAAAAATGATGACGTCATCATGTTAAACATCATGCTAAATCTCTCCTTGAACAATCCTTTGATGATGTTGTAACATTGTGCCAAATTTGGAGTTCGGATTTATTTTGGTACAAAAGTCGATTGGCTGAAGAAATAGCTTTAAAAAAAAAAAAAGGGGGTGGGGAACTTTAACGACAACAAACGCTGTTCCGAAACAACTAAAAACATACATACTGGAGAACACACTGGCTGGGGGCCACATCTCTGCAGTCTGTAGCTTTGCGGGCGGAGGTCCTTTATTTTGTAAAGTTACGTATAATATGCTGCAAGAAGTTTGATACTGAATGTTTTCTTCTGTATAAGTTACCGCCGTCCGTCAACTTGTTTTGTCGAGTGTCATGGGCACCTAGCCCGGTCAATCTCACCTTTCGCTTGAGAATTAAAAACAACAATTTTCTTTGATACATGTATCTTTTTTTTCCCCCGGAAACCAAAGCTTGGTTGCGTTTGGTTGAATTATTTCTTGACTTTGTGCTATTTCCTAACTGTCAGTATGAACCTAACTGCCCTAACTGTCAGTATGAACCGGTCCGCTGACACGACCATACGTCTTTGGACAACACCACCATAATTATGAAGAACCGTCCATTGTAACCGTCCAAGCCCTGGGCCTGAGGTTGACTTCAAATGGAAGGGTATTACAGAACAGAGTAAACTAAGCTGTTAAATTTTGGTATCATCAGAAAGCTTGCTGACTTCTATGATGTTCAGTTGTTACAGGTACATGTATATTATCAAATCCGGAATACAGACAAGTTTTTATTGATATCGGAGATCGCTTTTTTCCCAGTATGTTGAATTACTGGATTATTGATAGTTTGCTTAAGGGCGGCAATAATTGCTCATTGACACAGCTATAGCGAAAGGCACGTGATGTTGATTCTAATGAAAGTAACAGCTATTGGTCTAGATCCCTACACAATCCCCGCACGCACTTCTCTAGCTCTGACGTCACGAATGCTCGCACAGTCCAAGCTTGTAAGACCTGACAAGAAAGGAAGTTAAGCGGTGCACAGTGTGGGACTGCACGTCAAGAACCCCCTGTGGTTGAGGAGACTTGGTGCAGGTTAGGGAGAGTTTAGCCATCATGCGATCATGTCGATCACGTGGCCATGTGGCATTCGAGTTAGTTTGGGATTAGTTTATTTTTAAACCAAAATTACCATTAAACATGTACAGATCACAATAACATCCAAATAATAAAGCTATGCTAACGAATAACATGTTGTGTCCTGTCTTTGCACGTCAGGTAAACGCATCTGTAAGACCTGACATCAATAATCGACAGTTTTTCTCGCTTGCAAGTACATGAACGGAGAGAAAAATCCAAGATCTAAGATCTTGCACAATACCTGCTGTCGATTTCTGTCGATATTTTTTTTAACAAGAGTAAACTTTCCACAAGCAAACTGGGGCCGACCACAGAAGCACACTGTGTGATTTTGGGACTTTGATCGGAGTTATCAGCATTACTGTTTTCAACGTGTTCAAGTTAAAGCACTATGCTCAATATGGAAAAGCGTGATTACGTAAGGATCCTCATTGAAGTTTGATATAGTGCTTCCCACAAAAACCATAGCTATGTATTTAATACAGTGATAAACTCCAATCTACTACGAAACTTTCTGCTTTTCGGAGTATACTGCTGTTTTGGACTTGGAACTGACCATATATACACAGTGTCCTGCGAAATTTGGACTGCCACTGGTCGCTGGTTGACATCTTGGAAGAAGTCATACCCAGGATGACCAAGGAGTTGATACTTATGCAGTCTTCATTTCATGCTACATCTGAGTAGAGTATGGAAACTTAGCCAGATTTATCCACATAAAACTGCGGCGAGATGTATGTAATTATACACACAGGCTTATCTCCCGATGTGTAAACATATTGGTGAATCCTGCGCTGTAGGCCCAAACACACCCCTAAGGGCGCGATAAGCACTGAAGACCTGGATCTGATTCGGACATTTTTGCAAGAGGCTTTCAGTTTTCAACTGGAAAAGACAGCATGCCTCTCCCCATTGGTAGTAAAGTGGCTGGGGTGACGGCAGTGGCAACCCTTACGGGGCTGCCGCTGGCAACTGTGGCTTTCCTTCGCCTCAAGTACGGTCCCACAGTTTTCCAGGACCTGGCGAGCATTTGGCAAAGACGGCGTTTCCAAAAGTTACTGGCCACGCTGCAACAGAAGAACGTCAAACTTGTCGATTTCTTCGAGGAACACGCCAAGCAGACACCAGAGAAGGTGTTCATCTTGTACCAAGACGAGCTGCACACTTACGGAGAAGTGGACAAAGAGGCTAACAAACTGGCTCGGTTTGTGAAGGGAACTAAGGCCGTGATGTGCTTGGACACTGTAGGGATATTCATGATGAACGAGCCCAGTTTCATTATCTCCTGGTTGGCCTTCAACAAGCTCGGCCTGCAGATTGCTCTTCTGAACTATCACCTGACAGGTGATGCACTCCTCCATTGTATCAAAGCTTGTAAAGTGAAAGCGATTGTCTGTGGAGCAGGTACGTGAATCGCAATAATGCTGACAATCCTTAGGGACCATTCCAAATTTTCAATGTTTTTAAATTTCATTTTTTTCCAAATTGTTTGGACTCAACCACCCACCCCCAATATTTCTCGTTACACTGCTTCCTGATATGATGTTTTTCTGCATACAGAACCGTCTTTTGCTGTCCTGCAGCTATTCTCCCATTTGCTTTGTAAATTTAGCTAATTACATGGAGAATAATCATAGCTGGAAACAAAAAATGCGCAAGTATTTTTCATTTGAATTTGATAAATAAAATAAACACCAAAAGAATTTGTTTTCCCGTTGGCTGTAAACAGTTAAATTTGGTTGCAGCACTCTCATTTACAGCACTTTCAAGTCCAATCAACCTTTCCCATGAAATATGCAAATCAGGCAGGCGCATATACATTAGTGCCACTGGTTGGCAAGTTGCTTAAATCTTTGACGTAATAATACAAATCTCCATGCGCGCGTCACTATCGCCGTTTCTCTGCTATTATAGTTTGACATGAGTGCCAAACTTAAAGACAAGGAACTGTTACTTTCCAACCTCAGGACACTGAAACCTTCACCTAGTTTCGAGAAAAGCGTGCTTAAGTATCGGGCAAAGGCTGTAATATGGTGTTGATTGACCGTCAACGCTCCAGGTTATGGTTACTAGCAGGTCGCCTACGCTACCGACAGTGTTGACGGCTCCACTTGCCAACCAGTGGTAGTAGCCCGCATGCACCCGTCTAATTTGCATATTTCATGGGGAAAGGTCAATAGAGTACCGCAGTGTGACGTCACTGTGAGCCAAACAGTGCAGTGCAAACAAATGGAGTGCGCGCGTGTTGGTTCATGCGCTGGTTCTCGCGCTAATGCCTTTTACACACTAATTGTGCGCGTGACGTATTCACTTCGGTACTCTATTGTCATACCTTTGTCTTGGATACTGTCCGTTCATAGGCCCAGAATGATCACATGACAGGGCGACATATCCGCATGTCACACTCACCGTGAGACATCTCATTCTTCCGACTGTACGCGCACACACACGCGTACGTGAGCGCGAAACAAAAGAGCTTTTGGAAGTTCGAGAACGAACATAGTGGTCCTTCAGTCAGCTTTGCGTGGTACCCATTATACATTTTGTGCATAAGCTACCTGAAAATTCGATCATTGCGCTCGTACAACAGACTCGTTCCCGTCCCCGCATTGTATTACGTAATGCGAGGACCGCTAACCAGACTATATAAATTTACTCACTGGTGCCCGCGCTAGTTTCACATTAACGTTTACGCAATTAAAGAAAGGGATCGGACGGGACAGTGCATTTGCAAGTGATATCGTCTACGTACGTTAACTGTACAGTTTTACAGTGGGCCCATCATTTTCTGAAAATTTTCAGCTGGTTTCTTTGGACAAATTCTTTAAGACAGACGTATGACAATGTGAACACCCGAGGGACGCATGGCGCCCTCGGCTTCGCCTCGGGGCGTTATGCGTCCGTCTGGTGTTCACAGCGTCATATCCCACACCACAACGGTCAATAATTATTAAATATCACATCCTAGGTAAAAACATACAAAATGAGGATGTGAGGTTTTTTGTGTTTTACGCTGTGGTATGCATCAGCTGGAATGAACAGGTCATCGCTCCATGAGCCCGTCGACGGTCAAATAGGATGTAGAGCTTCGCAGGACAGCTGAAAATACACTGGACTTAGTCATAAATACATGTACATGAAGTTGACAAATACATAGATACGTAAAGAGCGATCTGGTTCTGTTAACTAACTTGCGAAAATATTTTTATGCAATTTTTTTATCGTTTCGTGTTTTGGGGGTTGTTGAAGGTCTGAATGTTTTATGTTACCAATGGGGATACTGGTTCATGGAGTTTCACACGTATATGATGTACAGGTCAGTCTAACCGTAACTGGGAACGAAGTTGAAAACGATCATACTTACAGAACGCTGGCGTGGCGGGTAGTTCATGCAAGTCAAGGGATCAATTTCTTTTTCGTTTTTTGTAAAAAAAAGATCTTATCTCTCCCTGTATAAGGATAAGATTTTGGACAAGGAGAATATAGTTCGGTAACTTCGAAGCTCAGTGTTTCATCATGAGAACCTTTCCCTACTTCTCTCCTAATTCAGATCAACTTTTGATGGACTCCATAGAGACTATCTTGCATGAACTGCAGGTACTGGGCATCCGAGTATGGATCATTGGAGACCGGGAGAAACGGCTCATTCCTGAGGGGATGATCCGTGTTCGGACATGGAACGAGCGCAGTGATCCAATACCGCGGAGCGAACGCGAGGGCATGTCTAACTTTGATGACGCAATGTACATCTTCACCTCGGGAACAACAGGTAGGTTTACCACAACTATTTTATCCAGTATCGTTGCTGTGCTATGTTTCCTGCTCAAAGCCTTTCGGAGTCATGCCTTGTGGTTATTTTGACACTAAGTTTGTGAACTTCGGGCTTATATCGCTAAACACTCATTTCCCTGAGACAGGTTAGCCAAAATGTCAAATGTTCTCGCTAGCGTGCTTAATCCAAACTTCGCAGAATGTACTAATAATAAGTGTCTTTCTAAGCACGCCAAGCCTTAGTGTAGCCTTCCAGACAGTTGGATTCTTGAGGCGTGTTCAGAAAAAATCGGCTGTGTTTTAAGGTTGAAGGGGCCTTTCCATATTTTAGGCACGGTTTGGATCCATTCCGCTTCCACGTCTTGTTTTGTACACTTTTCGTTAAACACTTTCTGCATTTCAAGCATACGGACATCGGGCGCAATGAAAATAACGCCGGTTAATAGGAATGCGCCTATATGGGAAATGACGGCATATTACGCATTCTTAACTAACTGAGCAAGATTGCACGTCTTCCATAGTCGATTTGCTTCAAACCAGATTCTGTTCGGCCATCATTCACGTATCTTGTTAGGTTTGTACAAAGTTTAGTGGATTCAACGACTGCCTTACCCGAATGCGCACAAGCAGATCAAAATGTTAAGTCCACAAATAATGGTCTGCTGTATAAAAACATTCACAACTTCCCGGAAGCTTGTGTTGAAGTCTGATACCGTATTACTCTAGGTCTCCCCAAGCCAGTGAAAGTACCGCATTACCGCCAAGTCAGGACTTCCTTCATACACCAATCGTTCGGATTGACTAAGGATGACGTCATGTACACGTCACTGCCTCTCTACCACAGCGCAGCCTTAAATGTGGGGCTCGTTAATGTCATACGAGTTGGTGAGTGTCGTGATAGAAATAGGTATCAATCACCACACGTATCATTTGTATCAACAGTGTCAGTGTTTTCGTTATCATAGTACTCTGTCCCGCCGTCACAACTCATTACAGTAAGCATTTGATCACTGCCATCATTGTTATACACTACTCAAAAGAATTAAAGGAACAAGAGAACAGACTGTTTTTGTCATGGTCCATATGGGATACCGTTATAACAAGAGGCATTAAAGTTATGTGAAAATCATTCAGGTGTTGTTGCATAACTTTAATGCCTCTTGTTCTAACGGTAGCCCATATAGACTATGATAAAAACATTCTGTTCTCTTGTCCCTTTAATTCTGTTGAGTAGTGTAGCTCACCTTTACCTACGTCGCCAGTCTTCCTATATCCGACTCATCACCAGCAACGGTCCCCTGTTTGAACAAAGTAAAATTCTCATGACATTGTTAACTTGTATGTAAACTTAAAAACCACGGAGCCCGCACTCTATGACGTCACTTGCTTTGGCGATATAAATTGGACGTATCGGTGCCCTCTAAGTAGTGGCGTCTCCAATGAAGGGGGCGGGGTACAAAAGCCCCCAGTTATATGTTAGTACTTTTAGGAAGTCAAAGAGCCAGCATTTTGGAAACAATGCAACCACCCTTCAGGGCGAGCGGATTCCCTTGCGCACGAAAATAGCTTAGACAGTCATTTTAACAAAAATGTCCATCTTGTTCCCCCCCCCCGCCTAAGACCTGGTAACATCACTCTGTTCTTTTTTTATGTTCTATTGTCTTCCCTTGACATCAATACAGAGTTAGGTTATCGTGGGTTTCCCTTCACTGTGGGTTCCTCTTTGAAATTTTTATTCCATATTTGTCTTTAAGGGTGTACCGTAGCTCTGACTAATTTCTCAGTTCGGAGATTCTGGGATGATGTCCGCAGATACCGTGCCACGGTGATCCAGTACATCGGGGAGATTTGTCGTTACCTCCTTGCACAGCCACCGGTAAAAAAATGCCGTCAGTGTTATGTCATCAGCAGAAAGTTGGGTGTTACATGATTGCCGCATTCCTCTAGTCTCTGGATTTTTACAAATTGCTCATCAGTTTTGATCTGATCTAGTTGCAAGAAAAAAATTTATCTCCTAACCACCACTGTTTAAAGCCTTTGACTCCTATCTGAACTTCCACGGTTGCTTTGCAACCCTAGAACTTTCCCGCGAATACACTGCAAATAATGTAAATCGGTGTAAGGGTAAAAGCTAAATCTCTCAGCACTAAGCCAAATTAATATGATTGACATCATGGCCGTGGAGTATATCCCCGACACACCTTTTTGGCCTGGGGATTACCATAATAGAGTAATCACCCCCCCCCCCCGAAGTCACTAACTTTATGTGCCCTCGGCTTTGCCCCTGCACTCCAACAGGTGGCCCTTAACCCCCCCCCCAATGAAGTTTGCTCTTGGACTGGGCCCTGCGCCATGTCCCGCTCCACACTAGGATGACCTTTCAGAAATCACCCCCCACGTGTGACAAGACGTCTCCGCCTTTGATTGATATCCAGACTTTGCTTTATGTGATCGCTAACTGACTGCAATCACAGACCCAAAGCAGCGGAACTCTGACCTGTCCAATCCACAACGTTTGCCTCAGGATTTTTGGCATTGTGACGCACTGGCAATTTAAAATTAAACTTTTTCATATAAGACTTGTTGGCTTTTCCCGATATGAATAGCGCCTGGATGACGGCAAGTACTCTCACAAAATCCGCTACGCTATTGGCAACGGTCTGCGCCCTGATATATGGGTAGAATTTCAAAAGCGATTCAACATCGGCCACATCGCTGAATTCTACGGTGCAACTGATTTGCCATACTTCAACGTCAACATGGACGGCAAAGTGGGAAGCACTGGAAGATACCATGGTATTTTCAGGGTGGGTTTTGTCTTAACTCTGGTATGTCACGAATCCCTTTCCAAGACAATAGAAGTCCAAACTTGTTAGTACATGTAGCATCGTTTGGCAATTTGTATAGTTGTGTCTCGCGTTTAACCAAGTTGCATCATTTGAAAGTGAGCTAAACCTAGTAAAAATTGTCCATTCTAAAAACTCCCTGGTCGAATTGACCCAGAATTAAGTCCCATTCGGCGTGACCCCTTTCTGGGTAAAAAATGACCACCTTTAGGGTCGTATTTGACCCTTTCTGGGTCATAATTTAGAGGGCCTATGTCACAAGTCCCAGTTATAATAATGGGACCCAATTTGGAGTCAATCTGACCCTGGAGTTTTTAGAGTGTGTAGATAATAGATTTTCCTAGTACCAGGATGGATTGTTTCTGTCACTATTACTGTTCACATAAAACATATTTGTCAGGCTTTATATCATCTCTAAAGCAAAATAGTCATGTTTCTTACCATTTCAAAGTGTTTGAGAAATAAAGTGGATTGGGGAGCATGATCCGAAATGGATCTGTGCCTTGCCGTCGTATCGTCGCCTGCCTTTGTATGGTTTTATTCCGTGTGGGTTAGGCCGTCGCGTCCTTCCGTCATGCTGTTGCATCCTTAAGTTATGCCATCGGCCGTGTCGTCAAACCGTCGTGTCGTGCTGTCGCTTTGTGTCGTCGTCAGTCGTACCGTGTCGTCGTGCCTTGGTATTTCTAAAAAGGGCTAGTGATTGTCACAGCCATTAGAGGGCCTATGTCACAAGTCCAAGTAATAATAATGTTTGTCCATAGCACCTACAAGATGGTATCATGTGATGGTATCGATTGGTATGAAACCTTTGGGTATAGTCCACTGATTCAAACCCCATTGAAAACAGTGTAAAATCAGTACTGTGCAGGGCCCATTTACATGCATACCAACATCCCTGAGATTTCTGAAACACAAATAAATTGTTGTCTGTCCCTAATCTTTCAATTTCTTTTCAGTTTCTTGTGAGTTAACCATTTACATTTTTAATTATTCCCACAAACCAAAATCATCCCCCTAAAAGTGATTTTTCCGAAGTCTGATTGTAGCCATTTTTCAAGTGGCAACCCTCAACTTTCTCGGGCACTTAGGACCATTTTTCAACCGTAGTTTTTAGCCCTTCTACCCTCATATGAAAGCTCAAAGACCCAGGGAGTTGATCCTGCAATGGACTGCACCCTCAGCTCTGTCTCTTAGGGCGCCCCTTATTTCTACCAGTGATGAGGCGACAAAGAGAGCACGACGCGATGGCACACCACACGCAATGGGTCGACGGTACGACACGACGGAGCTGTCGTAGCGTCGTGTACTGGCTTCAGGGCGCCTGCACGATGCAACGCCATTTTTTCGGCTATAGAACACCATACGTAAAAGAGGGCGGGAGATAGGCAGACTTACTTTTCTACTTGCCCAGTGGGTGGGACTAACTTAATCGGTCTATACAAGATGGTAAGGATGGTGCAGCGTATACAAAATGATGTTTGATGGGATAACACCCGTTGCTATGCTTTTAAACTCGAAATGTACCTCTCTCTGCAGGCGTTGACCGACTACTTTGTTATAGTAGAGTGTGAGTTGGAGACAGTTCAACCGATTCGTGGTCAAGACGGCAAATGCATCCTCACGTCTCCAGGTATTATGCTGTCCCTTCACTATCGGGTTCAAAATAGCTCTCTAAATATCTTTATTGCACTCTCTGGAACCCTATTTTTTTCTTCAGAATTGGCTTGCTTTTTACAGGCGCAAAATTTCCTGGGGTCCAGACTCCGTTATGATGTCCAATTCTACTATGAAGTTACTTTGGCGTCAAAACTCCTATTGTTTTCAGTCTCATTGCGAGGAAAGTCAATTCTATTGGCTTCACTTTGTCGCTTCCTTCCATGTATTTGAGCCACCATTTACAAACGTTTGTTTGTGAAAAACCCAAGAGCTTCTTCTTCTTCTAGGTTTCTACCCTCTATTTGCCAGGTCAACCTGGTCTGATGTTGGTCCGTCGGGATGATATCGCAATGCGCTTCGACGGATACCTTGGCGACAGTTCAATGACTGAAAAGAAACTGGTCCGAAATGTGGTGAAAAATGGCGACTTGTTCATCAACTCTGGCGATCTGATGGTACATGACAAGGATGGTTACCTGTATTTTAAAGACCGACTTGGAGACACGTTCAGGTAACTTTTGAATTGCACCTCGAACCATGCCCGGCGGTCAGGTGTCCTTGCAGTTTGCACGTGAATGAAACTCCATTCACCATGCAATAGAAATCAAGTTCAATGACACGTGATCAACAACCAACCAATCAGAATACATGTAATGTGTTGACTACCTTACACGTTTTCTTCTTACTAATTAGATGGAAAGGCGAGAATGTTGCAACAACAGAAGTGGCTCATATGTTAAACCAGTACTCAGGTGTACAAGAGGCTAACGTGTATGGCGTACGGGTTCCAGGTATGATTGACAAGAAGATGTAGAATTGTGTCGGGATTTTTACTGTGCAATGTGTCTATTTTAGGCCATCAGCAGCAATAAAGAAAACGAAAATGATACTTTGTGTAGAGTAGTGTTTTACGTTTATGGTTGCATGGCATTTTTTTTCAGGGCAATCAAACTCGTTCATGATTTGCTGTGTTTTTGAAACACTATTGTGAAATTACATTTTTGAGTTTAGGAAAAGTGTTAATGGGACATTTTAATCTAGTAATAAGTGTTTCATTTTTAATCCCACATGGAAACTGAAGGTCAAGACGGCAGAGCAGGAATGGCTGCAGTCGTTTTCAGAAAGACACATCAGCTCGACCCTAAGGCCTTCTACGATCACGTGGTCAGGTCACTGCCGCTCTACGCATGCCCAAAGTTTCTGCGAATCATGGAAGAGATGGAGATCACGGGGACATTCAAGCACAAGAAGACAGACCTCGCCCGTGAGGGATTTGACCCCAATGTCATATCAGACCCTCTCTTCTTCATGGATGAGGAGAAAAAGACTTACGCACCCTTAGACAAGGACGCCATGCAAAGAATTGTCATTGGAAAGGCCAAGCTATGAAGACATTACACTGACTAAGACTTAACGGAAACATTTAGAATCAGTTAATGAAAGTTTACATTGATGAAATTAAAGTTTCTAAAAAACTGGAGGACATTGATTGCTTTTTTAATGTGGGAATGTGTTAAAACACATCATCAGTTCTTTGCTTTGTTCACAAGAAGGTGCATTGCCACACAATGCGAGTTATCTTCAACTATACTTTCGTTATGAAAGTTTGAGAAATTGTTCAAGATGTTTTGAAAAGGGTTGAAAACTGCACTTTCGTCTTACCAAACAGTTTTAAGCCAATGTTATATATCAGACTATATTTTTGTCCATTGGCAAGGAAGAAAACCAGTGCATAAAATTATGGGTATGTCTGAATAACTTGGCTACGGCTTGAAATTATACAGGACTTCAGTATCAGTGGTAACTCTAGTCGCTGTTATAGAATTGTGTGCGATTTCAAGCCGAACTGGTTTAAATGTGGACACGGCTATACACGTTATGGACAACAAAGCCATAAAAAGAACTGTCTGTCGAAATCTTCCAAACCCTAGGCCCAGGGTTGACTTTTAATGGACGGGCATCAAGAAACGGAATTTGTATAACATCAGAGAGCCTGCAAAGCTCTACAATATCTATTCATTCCCGCTATATTGTGAAAATACGAATGATTCTGCACTCACATAGCACGTCTGCTTTTTCCCAGAAAGTTGAATTGCTGGATTAGTGTTTATAGTTTGTATTGTATTAAAATGTGAGGGCGAGAACAGCTTTGAATGTGCACAACTTATTTTATGTGATACAACGTAATGGAAGTAGTTCTGGATACCCGCACACAATCCCCACATGGGCTTCTACCTGACGACACGACTGCTCTCACTGTCTAAGCTTGTAAATTACCATACCACGTTGACAAGAAGCTAAAGTGAAGCAAAGAATAATTTGGGACTGCACGTCAACAAACACCTGTACTTGGGGCAATTCGGTACAGGTTTTTGATTTATTTTTTGAACGGAGAGAAATGATCCAGGTATTAAACAACTCCGCAGGGATCGTTCATGACGTAATCAGTTAGCATATTCGATTTTAGTGTACAAAATTATTAAGTTCCTGATAGCAAATACATGAACGGCGAGAAAAATTCGAGATCTTAGATCTTGCACGGTCACCGCTGTCAAGAATTGTCCATTGTCGATCTAGCTGTCGAGAGTGAACTTCATGGCGAACTTCAAGCAAACGTTTCTTTTTTTCTATAGGGCCGCCCGCACTGACACGTCATTTGGGTCATATTGGTTCGGGCAGCGTGTGCTGGCTCCACGATGGACCAGTTCACTACTAGTATTTAATTTTAATTTATGCGCGCATGTTCATAAAGGGCAAATTGAGGCAACAAGCTTGAGTGACCCATTGAAAATGGACAGAGGCACAAATTTCAACGTCATTTTCTCTCAGCATCTTCCCCTTTTTCACCTCTGACGTCGGAAAACACACTCCGTCAATTTTTGGGGGGGCTATATTTCCACAGTGCATTTTTTTCAGTAGCTGAGCCTTGAGGATCTTTCAGGTTTACCCTCTGGCAGTCATTTTGACACCAACTTTGTGAAAACTGAACGTACCGCTCTTGCGCAGCATAATTTTACCCAGACAGGTCAACCTATGATGTATATGTTTTTCAATTGTAGTGCTCGATGCGGGTGGATTGGCACGCATATGTAGCTTGCCTTGAACTTCAAATGACCGTAACAATCATGTTTGAGGGAGTTCAAGCCTCACATTTGCAGTGATAAAGAGCGTCTTTACATGCATGCCGAGTTTCAAACAAATCAAGCATGGCACAGCCTAATCTTTGCCCGAGACTATGCAACAGCCGAGTTCTTGGGGAAAGCGCGGAATTCGGTGTCACGTCGTGTCATTTGACCACGATTTTGTCAGGCAACCGCAAACTTCATTTCTACAAATGTAGCGACAAAATTATGCCTAAATTTACAGATACGAAAGGCGTAAAGTGCACTTTAAAATTGGTTTCGAGCTGGTCTCGGTCCGAAATTCTGAAAACATCCAGTGGGAGACCAAGATCAACTGAAGACCGAGACAAGGGGTCCAAGACCAACACCAATGTGTTCGAGGCGCAAGACCACGTTTAAAATAGTCTCCAGGCTGGTCTCTCGAGAGCAAAACCAGTTTTTACGACTATACAATAATGGTTTTATGAGGGTCTGCATTTTACGCTTTATCTGAGATTGATATGCAACTGTAATAGGGACAAATTTACTACTTCTTTTCCTGGGTCTAAATACTATAAATAAGTGGTGTTCCCCGCGTATATTACGGTTTTCCCTACACAATGCCCCTGGGCAAAAGCGCCCCTAAGGTAAGTTTGGCTCCAGTTTACTTTGTATCCTCCATTACATGATACTAAGAAATGTGGCCCCCTCCGGTTTAGCATGCTACCAGTAGATAGATTCTTGAGCAGATAGGCAGTGAGGATCAAGGTAACATTGATTAATTTTTCCTAAGCCCAACCCTGCCTTCTGATGGTCTGCTGAATCGTTTTGACACTGCATATAAACTCTGCTAAAAATACTCTTTAAAAAAAATAGGGTTTTTTCCCCCGAATTTGTTGTTTTACACGCTTTACTTCTCAGCATAGCACTTGATCCTTTTTGTTCAGCTGGTTGAGATTTTTAAGCAGAGTTTGAATAGAGTCTCTTTTTTTTCATCTTTGGCGAGTAAAATTTATTTTTTTTGTCTGCGAAAAATCCACTTTTCGTTCTGCACTAAGCTTCTTTTTGTTTCTGCGCAGTTGTTTTTTAAATGAATGGCGATCCTATCAATTTGAACATGGTTATTAGTATTGTTGCGTTCCCTAAATATCAAGTCGATGGTAGCGTGGACTTCATTAGTGTC